>CM076716.1:25856242-26054457 GCA_038501795.1 Pseudopleuronectes americanus | reverse complement strand
CACAGATTCAGGAGAGAAACAAAGTGATATAAAGGCTTAAACCTACAACACACCTCCGACGTGGAATCTGCAGAGCACACTGGGAAACCGTGGATTTAAGAAAGAGGCCGGTGTGATTTCCCACTGGATCAGAGAGGATAAACTCCTGAGGGATTTCTTGCAGCATTTGTTCTCCTGTTGCAGTTTGCCCGGCAATCGACCCAGTGCCACACGACTTCCTCCCGAGAATGATTACCTGCTAAGAAGAAGCAGCCCCTACTTGGATGCCATTTTACCTTCATGTCCTTTTCTCTGCTGCTAATAACCGATTTTCGAGAGGCTGACGAAAGTGCTTAATTTCATCTGCAGAGGGAAAGCAGATATAGAGATCGACAGCTCAACCGACAGCTTCTTTGATTGTTAAGATGATTTCAAATTGTGACACCAGACAAAAACATGAAGGATTAGGTGCATGATTCTTACATTTCTCTTTTTGCTATTTGTTCCTCTTTGTTATATTGACTGCGGCGAGCTTTACAGAACCTAGTGGGCGATGAATAGTGCTGCCAATTAAGGTAATGCATTAACAAGTTCTTGCTTTTTTTCAGTTCACTTTACTTCACTCCGGTTTAACACTAAAGGCCAAATTCGCTCTTAGCTCTTTCCTCTTTGAAGGTTCTTCGGGTAAAGGCAAAGTGTGGGAGGTAATTATGAAAAACTCCCGAAATGAGATTGCAAAGTGAAAGTGAAAAGTAGAACACGACTGGGACACGTGCACGGCAAGGTCGACAACTCTGAGCGAGCCGATCGCTCAACGTTCAAAGCGTTTGATTGGAAACGCTGCATCGTCAGCTTTATCCTGGGTTATTCTACCTAAAGCAATTCTTTCAGCGGACAAAGGAGTTTGTAGAATACATCCGAAGGGCGTTATTAACTTATAGAGGCTGTGGTAAGCCCACCTAATAAATGCAGCTGAGCAAATGGTACCTGGTAAAAAGCAAAGAGCTTTTTGAAAAATGATGCAAAGTGGATGATCTCAACAGCATCAGAGAGCGATGAAGGAAGTTTACTGAGTGCTACACGGCCACGGAGTTTCAGGACCATGTTCACAACCTGCATCCAGTGGAACCGCTGTTACACACACACACACACACACACACACACACACAAACACAATTTTCTCTCGCTGAATTCGGAGGACATTATATTTACTTAGATTTATTAATGTGTAACTTACTGTAACGTTAACCATCATAACCCTTAACTTAAACCTAACCAACACTTGAGACATTTATCCAATAAGTCTGTAACCCTAAACTTACTTAACCTGACCTATCTTAAGATAACCTTAACCATCCTAACTTAACCTAACCTTAACCTATCCTTACTTTAACTAATCTGACCTTAACCTAACCAACACTTGAGACATCTATCTAATATATCTATAACCCCTAACCTTATTTAGCTATCCTAATTGAAAACATTCTAATTTAACCGAACACTAACTGTTCCCTAACTTTATCTAACCTAAACCTTACCTTTTCCTAATTTAAATTTTACTTAAACTGATGTTAACCTAATCTAAACCTGACCCTAACTATTCTAACCTTAACCTCACTTATCTTAATACATTGAAAACACAAAAGATTTTTATTCCCTAAAATGTGACCACAACACATCACTTACACACACACACACACACACACACACACACACACACACACACACACACACACACACACACACACACACACTTGTGCTCCCCAGTAGGCAGGAAGTCCTGAAACTGTCCGCTGCTAGCCCATGAAATAAGCTGCTCCCACACTGTTCCACCATGTGCTTTAATTTTTGGCTCCACTGGTCAGAACCTCATTGTGTGACCTGGATTTCTCCTCAGCTGAACTTCACAGCTTTGGTTTCTCTGCAAACTCACTTTTTGAATGTCTTTTAAAAGTTAAAGTGGGAGTGTTGGTATAAAACTCTTCGTTATCCACACATCACGAAGGGGAAATGATAAAATTAGTGTAGTTAATTGAGGGTGAGCATTTGCTGTTATACATTTAATAAATAGACACATATAAATAGATGTTATATTCAAACTGATGTGAGTTTCTCTTTATAAGACAAGAAAACAAAGATGAAATGAAGTGTCTACTCATCCTCGTGTTATTCATTCAAATGTTATACTGTAGTTTAACATCTATTTTATGATGCTAATTGGTAAAACAAAGTTGGGGGGGCTATTTACTTCAGATCAGATCATTTTTAATTCACGAACATTGTATTCCGTGGGCCATGGATCAGCTGCAGCTGGTTCAATTATAGATTCTGGCTCGGCTGGAACCTTTCCAAGAACTCTGCATTGGGCCGGAGCCACATCTGGAGCTGCTGCCAAGTTTGTGTCATGGAAATATGCCTAGTATGGGTGTTTCTTGTCTGGGTGCTGCATGTATAATACAATGCCAGGACACATGCAGTGAGATATCAAGCGTGATTTCACAAGCTACTTAACTAGCACGGCTTCCCGCAGCTACTACAGAATCCTGGCTCCTTTTCACGTGGGATTATAAATCACAAGGTGCCGCCATCACGCTTCATTTTATCACCAATCCTGCTAATGAAATCACTGAGTCGCTGCGAGCTTTTTATTCTGTAAATAGTTAGAACCACTTAGTGTGAAGAGTGAAGAACATAAAATGTCTGTAGAAATCTACTAAAATATCTGTTCTCATCCTGAACCCGGTGATCTACGATCGTAAAAGTGACATGTGTTAATTACTTTGGACTTTCAAAGACAGAGGAAGGTATAATAAAGTTACCACAGTATCCCGGTGGAGCTGGATGTGCAGGTGTATATATTACTTTCTACTCCTATCCTCTCACTAATCTCTCCTACTTTTTAATTTGTTTCATGAAACAAATGATCTTACCTACTTTAAAATATATTTAATACGTTTTTGGGTTTCTAATCTCTCTCTTACGGAAAAGAAGAGAAAATGCATCTGGTGAATTCAGGTTGAAACTGGTTTCCAGTACTCCAGCTGCTCCACTCATTTACATTTGTGCAAATTCTTCAAAGACACACTGGTAGAGGATTGTGTCATTGAAACAGTCATTAAAATTACAAACGTATTGGATTTTGCATTAAGCATATCTCCTATGAAGCTTTAAGCATAATCTTGGTAGAATCAAATCAATAATTTATTAATATGTTAATATTAGCCACGAAATATGTACATTTTGTATATATAGAGCTGCTGACTCTGGTTACCATGAAATCAGTCTTGCGGTGCAGAGCCACACACACACACACACACACACACACTCCCTCTGTTCCCAGTCAAGAGCCCATTAGTAAACCTGTGACAAGAGTCCATTCTGTTCCAGTAATATATGGCCCTTCACTGACCTTGTTTGATTACATCGCTGCTCACCATTTCTCTTTTGTGGGTCCAGGACAGAAGCTCCTTAGTCGAGTTACAGTCCCGGCATTGATCTCTCGCTCGCTCTCCCCATCGAGTGCACAAGAGGATTCCCTGAGAGAGCTCTTCAACCTGGACAGGTTCTTTGCATTTTCAACCTGCAGCTTTACAGGAGAATAAAGAAACTGTCTCATATATAACAGAGAAAAACCACAACACGGCTGCAAAGAGCTGATTCTGATCAATACTGAAGCCTCACAGCACATGTAATCCCTCCCCCCTGGGTTTGAGTGACAAGTGGTAATATAGTGTTAACTAGGAAGAGCTCAGAGAAGTGAATACACCATGTTTAAATCTTAACGAAAATGAAAAACACATTCCTGGATCTCATTTTCACATTTCTTGGATCATTCTGATATATTTTCATAAACCAACAAACAAACAAGAAACACTTAAATGTGAGGAACCAAGATGAGGGGTTGATTTTTTACCTCCACTGGATCTCAGGATATTATTAAACCCACTGGAAAACCAGGTCGGACTTTCTGGCACAGCGCTAGCACTGGTTTAATTCCTGCTCAAAGGACAAGGATTATTTTGTTGTTTATTGGTAATTACACATCTGAACGGACACAAATAACAAGTGGAATCCCACAAGGCTCCGTGCTGGGGCCTCATCTACATGCTTCCACTTGCTCAGATAATGGAAAATAACAAAATGTGTTACCACCACAGTTATGCAGATGACACATACATTTACATAACTATACCACCAGGGGTTGATAATCCTGTACAAATATTGACTTTAGTGCAATGAACAAATCAATGATTGGATGAGTCAGAACGTTCTACAGCTAAACAAAGATAAAACTGATGTATGTGTTTTTGGAGACAGGGGGAGGATTAACAGTCAGTGCTCGGCTTGAATCTGTAAAGTTAAAATTTCTCAAACCTGTTGTAGTCAACACAATTACGTTGTCATCTCATTACCACCTCAACAACACACATAAAAGGACTTAGCACCTAGAAAGTGGATCACATCACACTTTTAGAGATATTTACACTTGCTCCCTGTCTGACAAAGAATCAACTTCTAAATCCTGCTGTTGGTTTGTAAAGCACATTAATATGTTGTTGAAATGTTCTATACATATAAACTTGCCCGGCCTCTAAACAATAAAAGAGAACAGCAAATAACAAAATTGAGATTGCAATTTGTATGAGATTAGATCATGAATCAATATGTTCAGTAATGGCTGCTACTTTTTATTCATAAACCCTTCATATTAATGTATGACAACGAGCTACTTGTCCATAAGCTTCATAAGCTTGAAGGGCATTTGTCAGGCTTCACACGCTTCAATGCAAATCCATCATTTCTCATTTGATTCCTTGCATCTGTGCACATCGCCGACGACTGCGAATCCACCGACTTTATTGTAACACAAAGGCGAGACGGGAGACGTGCCCGCTGGTCTCTCTCCCGTGACACTTCCTGAATGGGCGAAGTGGTGAAGAACGGAATAAAGGACGAGCCGACGATACTGCTTCCCGGGCTCAGTCGTCAGTGTCACATTTCACGAGGCAACAAAAGAGATTCGCTGGCAGTTGAGTTGAGCAAGCACCTCGGCTCCCTGCGCTCGTCCATGAGAACAAAGAGCAGAGTTAACAGGCGGCTGTGTGGCATCTCCGATTCATCTGGTGCACATTGAAGACACAGCCTGTGTTCCGATACCAACCTGTTAATACTGATGTTACGAATCAGAGCTGGTCCCAGTATCCCAGATGCAGCGATTCATTTTATAATGTGGGGAAACGGCAGCCTCCATCTTTTGATCCTGATCCTGATGCAGCTCAAAGAGAGATGTTTGCGCTTTGTTAGGCTTTTTAAAAAGCAGAGGCAGGTCCAGCTGAAGATGGAATTCAGACGTCTGAGCGCGGAAACTAATTATAATCGTACAAATATTTCTACACTGTCCCAATTTGGACTGCCGTTGAGATGAAATTGAATAGATGTTTTCCAAACACACACAGACAGACAGAGATTTGTGGAATTAGTAGAGAGATACAATCTCCTCTGTACACATCTGAATATTTAAAATAAAAACAAACAGGCTCTGTAATCATCAACTTCCCAAATACAGTAGATGTGTCATCAGCTGGTAAATGACATGAACTAGACTCAAGATTCACTCACCCTCAAGCCTCAACTTAGCACAAGAACCAAAACGTGTTTGCCGTCACCTTGAATAACTGAAGCAGTTTTGGCCTTGAAGCTCTCGCAGCTTTAGAAACTTTGTAAAAGGGTCACTCACTTACATCGGTGAACTTGGGAAGTGACAACCCACCACTGCAAACAGGCAGATCCCAATAACAAACAAACACCGCGGCCATGTTTGCACTGCAAGCTGAGCGGCTGCGATAATTCTCCTCTCACAGCTTGTTGTGCAAACAGGTACCAGCACACGCACACATTACCAGTTCACGACTTTGAAGTGATCTGGGGATGCCAGAGCGATATTAGCAGCGTGATAGATTATTTAATCCCTGCAGGAGGAAATGTTTTAGCTCTTGTCTCCTTCGACTGAAGTCGGGGGGGTCAGCTGTGAAAATGTTCTGTCCCGAGAACAGACGGCACTCGGATCTGGGAAATCGTTCGCAGGTATAACTTCAAATGCATTGCTCGTACATCAGAACAATGTAAAATTACGACCAGATTATGTAGTAGTCGGATATAAATCTGTTCACGCAGCAGGGAAGTTTTTTCCATCTGAATCCAGTGGTCTAGTTTTTACCTGTGGGTTTTTATCTTCAGTTTTTGTCCTGCTGAGATTCCATATGTCGCTGCAAACTGCTTATGAGTCATTCACAGAGCACACAATTCCCATCCTTATTCTGAACTCCATGCAAAGCTGTTTTCTGTAGGCCAACTCAGACTCATACGGAGGCTCCAACCACAGGTACAACACAGAGAGTGTATCGGTAACGCAGATGAAACGCAACACATGCATTTTTTTGTATATACCGGTATATAATAATAAATATTTTTTGCAGGAAGTCATCCATCTAGACTAGGTATCCACAGGCCAGAGTCTCCAATTAATCTGAACCCAATCTGTAAGAGGAGGCTGGAAGACCCAGAGAAAACCAAACAAACATTGGGACAACATGCAGACTCCACATAGGAAGACCCCGGCCGAACCTGGATTCAAACCGGGAACCTTCTTGCTGTGAAACATCAGACATGCATACAGAAAGTCCAGCCTACCAGGACCGCTGGAGCCTGTAGGACAATCAAATGTCCTCCCTTCCTGATGCAGTAGTTTGCAGCATCGTCCCTGTAAGATGTGAAGAAAGAGGAAAAACTACATTGAACTGCAAACTTAAGATGCTGCAGCTGAACAGCACGAGGAGGATGGTGAGATGTCAGTCAGCTGAGGGAGAGATGGTCTAATGTGATCTGTGTGGAAAACAAACATCAACAAACGTTATACCGCTCCAGCTTTACAGACTCCATTAGAACCAGTGCCGTCGGAGAGATCACAGGATATCATTCATCTTCTGAAAATGATAAGTTGTGCTTACAAGAGACATATTTCACCCTCGTCTGCTGATGCAGCTTGTGTCTAACATCTGCATCTACATCAACAGCACTTAAGTGCAGTCTCGTAAATCGCCCGCTGTCTGCCATCTGTGTTTCCTTCGTCCCACTCGTCACCGATGGGCTGAGGACCGAGGGGCAGATTGTGTTCGACCATCTCATCAATCAAATCCATGGTTAACCCAACGGTTCTGTCACGAGCCGGGAAATGAAGAGATATAAACACTTTTCTGTAAATATTAACCTGCAGCACGATTCAGCTGTTTTAAAAGACTGTTGTTTGACAGATTGATGAATTCCACAGATCTGAAGGTCGTCTAATTTTGTGCCTCTCGTCTCTTCTGTGTTTATTAAGCTGAACACCGGTGAGTATATTCAAATCCTCATGTGTTCAATCTGAAGAACTCTTTATCCATATGGAGCCTTTAAAGATGTTCGTGTCTGGTTTGATTATTTATGTGCTTTATGGATGACTCACCACCGCAGAGTCTATATAAGGAAGGACCAAATCATATTGATCGCCTCCTGGTGGCTGAACCAGTCATAAATCCTGTCTCCTCCATGTGAGTGGATGAGACGTGGGCCAAACCAAAAGGGGATCTGTTCTTTTCAGATGTTTGATGGTATCAAAAGATGTGAAACTTTTTCAATGAGTATAACTTCAAATGATATAAAAAAAGCAAGATGGAGGCACTTGTGTTTTGGCTTCACTTTTGTACAACGTGAGAAGGGGAGAGACACGTTCATCTTTACGCTCTCCAACAATATTGTTTTAACTTTCAATAATATTATTTTCACTTCCTTCTTTTATGACTTTTCTTCTTCTTTACTAAGTTTCCTGAGTGACTCTTAGACTGAAAACGTACTCACAGGATGACATCTGCTGCCCGAAGTTGGAGCTCTGAACAATATTATCTAAAGTAAGTTGTTAAGTAAAAGTTAAAGTACTTCTCCTGATAAGTCACTCCCCATATTCCCCCTCCTGCTGTCCCAGCTGCTCAGTAACCCACCTGAAGGATGTCTGTGATGGTCTCGGGTTGTGCAGCCGTGAATCCTTCCCTGGATGACCTCGACACAAACTGGCACCATACGAACTGGGAGAATTTCAAAACAGAGGGGGGGAGTGAACTGGGAGGGCAGTGCCAGTTGGCTCCAGTTCACCCTTTCATTGGACCTGGATGCTGCCACAATACCAAATGGTCCAGGGGGTTTGAATAACGGCCGATCAGAAGAGAGGACTCTGGACGTCCCCTCTGATATTCCAACCAACCTGCTCTTACCAGCTTGAGAGGTTGAGAAATACAGATGTTCCCAGATAATGACATGTTTCCACTCTCAACAAAATATTAAACAACCTGTAGGTGAATCCGAAAGTTAAACAATTAATACATACCGTAGATTAAACTACTGCAGTTTACACCCATGACTGTAAAATATATTGAATACACAAGGAGACAGATAAGTTATTCCAGTTTTCCACATATCAGCACATGTGAGTTCTCCCAGCAGTGCAGCAGGATAGAGTGCACCTATGTAATGCTGTTACAATTACCTCATACTACCCGGGTCTATGGCACAATTCACCCTCTGATGCCATAAAGCTCATTTTCATTGACGCGTTGAACAAAGGTTCACATTTAAAAGCCGCCGCACATCAGAGCGTGTGTCTCAGATCAGAACCTCCTCTCGACTGAGAAGGAAACTCAGCTAATTAAATGCTTCTTGATTAATTCAGTCACTCTAATTAGATGGGAATTTATTCCACACTGTGTCAGCAGAAACGCCGGCGTGGCCACGAGAGAACGGAGAACACAACTTCTTTCTACGCGCCCGCCTGGCCCGCCCCAGCCACCCCATCACACACACACACAGACACACACACACACTGTGAATGAGAGCGCGCACACACACACACACACACACGTCTAAGCTGTCCCACTTATATAATCATTTGTCTTCCCCCTCTGATGAGTTACTTCCCCTGGTGACTGATTTTGAGGTACGGGGCTGATGCGAGAAATGAAAAAGTCAAAAGTTCACCGAGTCAAACCGAACTGCAACTGAGCAGCTTTTAAAATGTTGATGAACGTCCTCTGAGTGACTGCAGACGGGAAATCAGAGTACAAGAGGCTCTCTGGTTTATTAAAGTAATTATTATCTTGAGACTTGAATCATTATTACTCATCATTAAGATATTGATTGATTAATACGACCGGTTTAATCATATTCTGCAGTAGGATGCCCCCGCTGTTACTCCTGAGCTGAGTCGATAGAGATCTGTTTAATATTTTCATTTTCTTTTCTTCAAAATGAGTTTTGCTGGGACTTTGAGAAATAACCGACTTTCTGTGATAAAGTTCCAGCAGCTGTAATTGCTCAGATGCTGGAGGCCTCCACATTAAAGCTTAATGAGTTTGGGCTTCATCCATGTAGAAAATAAAAAAAAGGCTTTGTTAGGCAAAGCGGATTCCAGAGTTTATTTAAAACTTCTCTCAAGTGAAATTAAAAAAGTATTTACTTTCATGCAGTTCTACATTTGACTTGTTTTACCGTAGCAGTTTTTTTACCACATGTAGTTCTCAACACAACGGGCCAGAAGAGACAAGCTGCATATATGCTTTTGGTTTTGTCGTTCGTCTCCTGATCGTGTTCAGATCCTAGCTGCTGGTTCACCTTAACTGTACAATGAGGTTTATCACCAGTAAAATTAAAATATCAAGAGGTGGAGGTGCAAAACTCGTTGCCCGGTTAGTGAAGCTGGCTCTTTGTTCAGAGAGACTTGTTGTGATGATCATTTCCTTGTCTCTAGGGCGTTGGAGTGGACCAGATCGGCAGCTTACATAAACTCACAGGAATCCTCTATGGTGAGAATGTTGTGTTTTATTATAAAGTTAGATTTTTAATGTTAAATCGTGTAGTTAAGAAATCCTTTATCATGAAATGAAATGGTCGCACCTTGTTGGAAGAGCAACCTTCAACCCTAACAAACCTTCTTCTGATATTTTTAAAATTTAGAAGCATGAACATGAAAACCACATTCCCAACATGGCCCTTCACTCCACACTACAAACTGGAGAAGAGGCCTGATGACGCATTTCAGCTCCTAATGGAAGAGCTAGAGGAAAATATTAATAATGAAATCACAGGTGACTTCTTTGTGCAGGTTAACCCTCCTTCTGGGTTGTAAAGCTGAGGGCTCAGAGAAACGTGGAAATGAAGCTGGAGCGTAACAAAAAAAAACAAGACAAAAAAAGGGAGAATGATTGAATGAGAGAAACACAAGAGTCCTATTATCGATCGAGCACAAACGGCTCATTCACCTCTCTAACAACACATTCAAGGCTGGTGTGAGACCAATCTCAAACAAAGGAGATAATTAAGCAAGCCCGTGGGCGGCAGTGCAGGAGAGTGGAAACACGAGCGTGCAGTACACAACCACTTTAGCTTCATTAGCGGTGTTGTAACCAGTGAGTCAGTCGGTGAGCTGCTCGGCTCGTGACCTCTGTAAAGCACTCTCATGCACTTTACGTGCTCGGTTCCGTTCCCCGGGACCAAGTCGTTTTATTAACTCAACCAGAAATGTGGAAAACAAATGGAAACGATTTGTGTTTATATGTTTGTCTCATGAGGCTTGAATCATGAATGTTTCAGGAAACTATGATATAACTGCTCGGTTGTTATACGTCTGTGTGTGATTGACTGATTTCCCATTGAAGGAGCTGCAATTGGCCTTTCTTCTTCTTTCACTGGTGAGTCATGTTCAACATCACAAACAACACATGCCAGTGTTAGATCCTGCACAACAGGAAGAAAAACGTTGTTGTAGCATGATGTTCCCAAGATGTGAAAAACCAATAAGTACACAAAGGTAATGGCTGTTTATGTTCCAGAGGGATAGTCAGAGGATTCATCTTTTCTCTCTTTCACCTCATCATAGTTTCCTAAGTACGGTGAAAAACTTGTTGATACCACATGGTGGCACCAGAGAGAAGCAAAAATAACAAAAAATTGTATTGTTTAAGTTTCTGGAAATAAAAATATTTGTGATCCGTGTGTTTTATGTATTTATTCAGCAGAATATGGTGAAAAACTATGATTTTGGGGTTTTCAATTACAACACAACTTCAGTTCTTATGGTTTATTAATTTGCATAGCCTTTTAGCTTGAATTGTACAGAGTATATACCAATATCTCAAAATTCAAAGAAAACAGAAGAACATTTAATCTCTTTCTTTCTTTTAACTGAGACTTTACTTTAGTTGATAATGTGTTTGAGTCTCTGTTTTATATTGTTTGACCTCTAACCCATCGAAGGTGTATCGCCCTCCCCCGCTGCATGCTGGGAGAGACACCTGCCCCCCCACATGAATGAACAGGAGCACAGAAGATAACGGATGAGTTTCCTAAACAGAACGACAGCAGCGTTGTCATCGCGCTGCTCCTTTTGTGCGACTCACTGAAGGATGAGTCATCATCACACAGCCTGACAGTGACGAACACAACATCTGCACACACTGCGCACGGCAGCTGTATTTCACGAAGCCGAGCCAAGAGGACGATGGCCAGCGTATATACTGAATAGTTAACGAGATTCTTATTAGCTCTATCGTACTATTTCATTCTGAGAGGACGGCTCATTCATGTTTTATGATCTTGGTTCTTCGGGAGGATGTCGTCCTTTCTTGGCTCTAAAACTTTTACAAGGTTGGGATGTTTTATATGCCATGATGGCCGATGAAATGTCCCCTCATGGGGGATTGTTGCCATTAGCTCGGCACTCGGGAGGTTTTCAACTCGCAGATGAAGAACGCGATGATATATTGTGAGAAAAGGCAGAAAATCTTCCTGTGATATGTGGTGAGATGGGAACAAACACTAAAAGCTTTGGTGGGACGGTAAAACAGGTTTTTAGTATTTTCTCTATTGCACAATTTGTTCCTCTCCTTTCTCAACAGTCTCCAATGAAGAATGACTCAGGTTGTTGTTGTTGTTTATCTGTTTTAAATCAATATGATGTCCTGCATTAATGTGAGTCACCTCTGAATAAAAGTAAAGGTGTTTTATCTTTAATAAATAAAAGCATGAATGCTAATTACCTCATTTAGGTAATCAAACAGCTATTTTATTCTGTCAAGTAGTTACACAAAATAAATTGGATAGTTAGGTGGATTGTGCTTTTATTTTTTATTTTTCTGTGAATTAAAATCAATGTAAAATACAGATGAAATAATGCAGATTGGAACACGTGAAGGGGCCAGAGTCCGTTTTTCTTTTTCTCTGTAGAAGTTTAAGTTGCATTTGTAGAAACATGAGTTGTTTTCATCCTTACTGGGATTTGGAAGTTAAAAAAAATAAAGTTTTGCAATGACTCAGTACAAAATAAGTTGGGAAACAACATAAAATTTGTAATTGAGATTCGTGCGTTTCCACTCAGACTCTCCTTTAAACTCTCTTCAAAGCCGAAGCTGTTTGTTCAGGTAGTTCTGTGATTTAGTATCAGTGAAGGATTTGTAGAGTTTTGTTTTCATTGCAAAATAAATCCCGGACGCATGAGTGTGTGTTTCTACAATTTGTTCTTTTTTCCTTGATCTTATTTTTCAAGCCTACTTCAACACAGAGAGAAAACAGAAAGTGTCAGAACCACAGAAATCAAAATGGTAAAAAGCAGCGTTGGTCAAACATGGAGGATGATTTATGTTGTTTGAAATGAATCTTCCCCGTGAACTGTGTCACATCACAGCCTCACCGGCCCGATATCAGCTCCCGCTACTCGCTGGGCGGCTCAGTTCGACTGGAGCATTAACTTCTCTGTGCCGATACTGAGACTGAAGTCACAACGGCCTCATTTAATGATGGCGGTGTCATTAATAATAAATAACCCATCGCTCTAGGGATAACGCTGCTTCCTTGGCTTTTCTATTCACTCGGCTCTTCCACCAATTAATCATTCATCATCCGACTTTAACAAATAACAGAATGTGGGTTTTTTCCCGGTTGCTTTATTTAATGTTGATTTACAGAGAGTTGATCAGAATTCCAAGGGATCCTGGTCACACTGAAGAATGGCCTCCACAACAGGTGTGGGACACTGAAGACGGACGAGGAGGTGAACTGCTCTGAAGAAAATTATGTTTCATCCAAGCTGATTTAATTATGATAATCATCTTCTTATATGTGTGTGATCTTGGCGTGTTTGCCCCCGTTAAACCACCGTCCAGGGCCCTATAGCCCACTTTCTTGAAAAGATGGTACAGTCCAAACAGTACCAATACACATTGCTGGCCCGTGTGTGGGCCACGGTCACACAAACACAATTTCACCAAAGTCCAAACCCACGCTGTTGATTTGCTTCACCACAGGAAGTGGAAGTTTTAATCGCCCCCTCGCAGGAAACAAACTTTTCTCAACTTTTTCATTATATTTCAAAATTCACGCTCCTCCTCTCTTTTTGTGTCTTTATTTTCACGTTGTTCTTCATGTCCCCCGTACCTCCTCTGCTGTATGGGCCTCACACAGAGTTCTGTAAAGGACACAAACCAATGCGCCTCTTGCTGTGACACTCGAGCAAACAGCAATGAAAAGGTTTTTAAGATGAGCACATTTGTCATTTTGATTATCAAGTGGCCGTCTCTCACAAACGTTTGTTGAACGAGGCCCTTGACATTTAACAGAAGGGTTGCGGGAGGGGGGAAAAAAGCCTGTAAATTCTGCCCTTGACGTGAACATGTGGGGATTCAGGGAGCTCCAGGTGATATTTCACCCGCTGCTCAGTGACTGTGGCACTTTCCACTGATTGATTTGAGTCGACAGAGCGGCAGCATCACAACAGGTTGACTGATCTATGTCATGTTTCAAGAGAAGCTGATGTCTTCATAAAGGTGTCGTTTCTTTCTGTGATTACAATCTGTGATATATCGCACAAAAGATCTCCTCAACCCTTAGATCAGACTCAGGATTAGTGTTTCGCATTAAATGTTAATTATTCGGAACAATCATTGGACGACTCATAGATCACTTCCTGTTGTAAAGGTGCCATCTGGACGGAATGTGAAATATCGTCTCTCAGGAGGCAGACGCTTCAAGCTGGAATTCATTACGATCGTTTTTATAAGATACAATTTGCAAAGGCTCATCAAAGTTAACACAAATGACACAACATGGAAACAATCTGGAGGTTTTAAAGTTTAAACAGTTCTGTGGCTGTCAATCAAATTATATTTGTTTAGCTCATTTTCCCATCCTCACATCTTTGCCCTCAACCCTCAGAGAGAGTGAGGAGAAACTAAACAAAAGCTTTTGTCAGGGGAAGAAAAAGAAAATATTCCCCACAGTAAATGGAGAGTGGATCAGTGTCTGAAGTCTTTATACAGAAGAAAATGTCCAACAGAGATTAAGGGAGCAATAATGACGGTATTGCCAGTAATAGTAATATATGATATATCATTGTAATTAAAATCCAAGATCAGCTGCATCCACGATCCAAGATGTGGCCGCCGCCACAATCCTGGATCTTCAACGACAAAGCCCCCCCCAATGGTCTTTATAACCAGTAAAGGAAGTGGAGGGAAGGCAATTCTAATGTTGTTGATGTTTAGAAGGTTTACCATCAAATGTAAAGTGTGCATTTTAAGCTATAAGCTGATGTTCTTCCTTCCTCCTATGTCACATGCACAGTTTCTGCCATCTCTATAGCTTATATATTATATATACATATATATTTTAAAATCTTGTTTGTGCAATTTGTTTCTCTTGTGCAAATTAATCATGATTTTGTGCACACAAGAAAAGACAATTGCTTGGCAGGACTTTATAGGGGCTCCTTAATTGTCAGTTTGGAGTTGACAGTTATTTCTTATTAACTGTTCCTGACATGTTGGTCACACACTGACATGTGGAACGGACCTGTGCTAACATAAAGTGTAGAAGCTTCAGAATTCACCTGCAGCACCTTCCCTCACTCTTTGTGCTTGCTTAATCAACTCTCCTCAGCTGCCAGGGGTCCGGAGGGCAGGACAGTAATGTGAATACTAAGCTCAGCTGCAGCGTGACATGATTCTTCTTGAACAGCCCGAGCAAAAGGGGCTGGGGGGGGGGCAACGAGAGGTCAGTCGCCCTCTGATGGACGCACCGGCTGAGTCAGGCTGCACACACGCTGCCTGAGCTCCTGTAGGAAGATTGCTGCACCAGCAAACTGCCTACACCTGTGTATTGTTGAAGACGACACTGTGTGTAACACCAACACACAGCGTTTCGCTCACAGCAGATTTCCAGCAACTTCAGGGTTGCAACCGGAAAGTGAAGAGCAAGTTAAACTCACAGTCGCTATCTTTTAGTGAGACGCACTAGTCACAAACCAGACAAACAAACCTGTAACACACACTGCTGCCAACAACATACGTCCTCCCACACCCGACATCACTCACCCACTCAACTGCCACTTCTCCGTGATGCCACCAGGACGCAGGACCATGAGAAGCAGCAGGGCCCTCGTCTGCAAACAGTAGCCCTGCAGCCGTAGAAGCACTTAATGAGACATTCTACTGATAACCCAGCTTCGCCCTTTTACTTTACATCACTGTGATATCCTTGTTTATCATTACAATGAAGTGAATGTGGTTTGTCGGGGTGATTGCACTGAAACTGCTTTTCCTCCTCCAGGACAATAACTAACTAAACTAAACTAAAAACTACACGTGACAACAAATGTGTGCAGATGAAACGCAGAGCACACACTCGGATATTCAGAAAGTATAACGGCAATCAATACAACTAAAACCTACATGGAATGTGCTTTAGGCGGTCAGCATTCCCTCCTGGGTGGGTGGAGGTTTTTATGATTTTGCAGCCACTTCTATTGAATTAAGAAGATAAGGTGTTGTAGAACTTGTAGAGAAATTAAAAGGGTCTTAATATCTATTATAAACTTGGGGCGTGCTCAGAGTACATCAAATAAAAAGTACAGCAAGTATAACTGTAGGCTTTTCTTATCACGTGTAACTTGTTGTGGTGTTTGAGGCTTTTGAAATGTAAAAACTGTTTTACACTATATGTTGCTCCATGTAACTAGTAGTGCTAAACCGGTCATCATCACTATGCAAGTACTTGTTGTCTAGTTGCTTGTGTGTGTGTGTGTGTGTGTGTGTGTGTGTGTGTGTGTGTGTGTGTGTGTACACCTGAGGTCCTACGTACAGTGAACATTTCTGGTGTTTTACTGCCACCTCCTGTCCTGAGGCAGTAGTACAGGCTGGGTGGATCACAGGACCATAAATACCTGTTGCTGCCTTTGTACAACACACAGCATGAGACTCACACTATTCTTTTCCGTTCTACAACACACACACACACACACACACACACACACACACACACACACACACACACACACACACACACACACACACACACACACACACACACGTTTTAAAGTCAGTGACGGGGAATCAGATAAACGACGACTGGAAGAAAAGTCTCTCATATAAAATAATGTATTCTATTAATTCGAGTAATAAACTTAATTGTTTGATTGCACGTTGCTTTAAAATACCGCAAAGATACGTCAGGACTCCTGCATCCGGTCGACTCTTATATCATTCAGGGATTTTCCTGTTCAATCATTTGCTGACTGATGACATCATTCATCATTCATTTCCTCTTCCTTGGTGACCTGTGGAATAAAATAAATAAGGATTACCTATCTTTAGGGTGAGATGCTCAGATTTAAAATGTTGATGATTCCATTTAATTAATTTCAATCCTCCCGCAGATCCCACGTCTTGACGTGGCAGGAGGTGCTGGTTCAACAGGATATTCTGGTTGCTCTAACTCCACCTGTTGCCTCATGGGAGGAGGAGCAGCACACACACACACACGCACTTCCTCGTTGAAGGTTCCTCAGGCTGGGCATCACGTACAGACGAATTCGGGACCTAGACAACTGAAGGTATGGAGACAATTTCTAAATATCACAGCACTAAATCCAAGAAAACACACAAATCAAAACGTGACTAACTCTCCAGCAGGTTATACATGTTGTTGGTAATTGGATGAGAGGATAAATGCATCATTACACCTTCAGATGGAGCAGAGAGGAAATGCATGGATGAGTAAAATAGTTGCAATTTTAACAATCTGGAATCATTATTTGTAAAGAAAAGTTCATAAAGGAAATAGAGAAATTTGTTATTTTTAAAGAGCCTGTGTCTTTAAATTGACAGAGAGTTAGTTCAGATGCGGAAGTTGTCTCGCTCAAGATATGTGGCTGGGGCACCTGCCTTCAAAATAAGAGCATTTAGTGATTCATCCAGTGAAAAAAGTCGTGTGTTGTGAGACAAAATGTAAATATGTGGCTCAGTGCAGTGTAACATTTGAATCCCAAATTTATAGCAAATTATTCCACATGCTCCTACATAATTAGGCTTGTTGTTTTGCTTTTGCTAAATTTTGTGTATGTTAAAATGGAGTGGTACTTGTATTAAATAAATCACAATTTATTTATCTTAATATTCAAAGAAAGAAAGCCTGTGGACACTGCACTGATTTCATCGCTGTTTTCTTTCTTGTTTTTTGACCATGCACTATATTTGGGCCTTAGAATTAAATACAGGTGATGTGTTTATGAATTAGTACGAGGTGGTGGGAGGCTTTTATTCTGAAGTAGATCCGGAAGTGTCAGTTGTTGTTGCCCCAGGGCGGAAGTCATGTCCGTGGAGTTCCCGGTTAGCACTTAGCTTCAGGAGCTAAATGTAAATGCTCCGCTACTCTAACTCCGGCCGGGCGCTCCCGCTCCGTGTCGCCATGAACAGGACGCACATGAAGCGGTTCCACATCTTGAAGATGGCGCTGTGGGGCTCCGGGGAGTCGGAGCCGGGCGGGGGCCGGGAGGAGACCTACCTGTACCAGGCGCTGCGGATCGCGGCGGTGGTGGCTCTGTACTGGTTCATCTCCATCACCATGGTGTTCCTCAACAACTACCTGCTGGACAACAAGGAGCTGGACGCGCCGCTGTTCGTCACGTTCTTCCAGTGCCTGGTGAGCGTGGGGCTGTGCGGCCTCATGCAGCTCCTGGCCAAACTGTGCCCGTGGCTCATCGACTTCCCCCCGGTAAGCTTCAACCTGAAGACGGCCCGCGAGGTGCTGCCCCTGTCCGTGGTCTTCATCAGCATGATCACCTTCAACAACCTGTGCCTGAAGCACGTCGGCGTGGCCTTCTACACGGTGGGTCGCTCCCTCACCACGGTGTTCAACGTGCTGCTGTCCTACGTGATCCTGCAGCAGACCACGTCCCTGCAGGCCATCGGGTGCTGCGGCGTCATCCTGGGTATGTCCCGTCGGTTGTTTATTACACTGTGATGTCCCTGAAGGTAGATGTGAGGGTCTGATGTGTCCTCATCTGGGTCAGGATCTGATGTGTCCTCATCTGGGTGAGGATCTGATATGTCCTCAACTCGGTCAGGATCTGATGGGTCCTCATCTGGGTCAGGATCTGATGTGTCCTCATCTGGGTCAGGATCTGATGTGTCCTCATCTGGGTGAGGATCTGATATGTCCTCAACTCGGTCAGGATCTGATGGGTCCTCATCTGGGTCAGGGACGGAACCTGAAACCTGCCACTGTTACAGATCTTCAGTTAGATTCACCTCAGGGGTCATCACAACAAAAGAGGGTTGTGGTTTTATTATACTAAATTATTGTGGTCTAACCAGGATAAAGTTGTGGTTTTTACGAGAATAAAGTTGCAGTTTTACCAGAGTACAGTCATACTTTTACCAAAATAAAGTCATACATATACATGTAAGTTTCTAACTCTTTAAACAGCTAACATTTCCATTGTCCTATCAGTCAAACATTTACCATTGTTCAAGTTTTATTTGATGTTGCGTTGAGTCATTGTTGACTCATGATTCATTTTATGTCAACACAACATGAACTATGTCCGATACGTTGCCATCTCAGAAAGTATATGTTTGGAAATATGACACAGGATGAGTGCTGATCTGTAAACCTACACTTTAAGTCTCCTGTCCAGCAGATCTGGCAAACTTTTGCATATGCAGGATGTGACATTAACTTAAGCTTCAGGAAAAGTTTATACTTTGTATGGCTCAAGTTGTGTAAAAGCTTTATTGTGTACTGATGTCTCTGATGTCCTGTGTGTGTCTTCTCAGGTGGCTTCTGGCTCGGTGTGGACCAGGAAGGTGTAGCGGGGTCCCTCTCCTGGTCGGGGATTTTCTTCGGGGTGGTTGCCAGCGCCTGTGTGAGCCTCAACGCCATCTACACCAAGAAGGTGATGCCATGCGTGGACGGAAACATCTGGAAACTGTCCTACTACAACAACATCAACGCCTGCGTCCTCTTCCTGCCGCTCATGCTCGTCTTCGGAGAGTTCGGGCGTCTCTACAGCTTCACCCGTATCTTTGACACGGGCTTCTGGGGCATGATGATCCTCGGGGGAGTGTTCGGTTTCGGCATCGGCTACGTCACGGGTCTCCAGATCAAGTTCACCAGCCCGCTCACACACAACGTCTCGGGGACGGCCAAGGCCTGCGCGCAGACTGTCATCGCGGTGGTGTACTACTCGTCCACTAAGAGCCTGCTGTGGTGGACCAGTAACATGATGGTTCTCGGCGGCTCGTCGGCCTACACCGTCGTGAAAAGTCGAGAAATGAAGGGCACCCCCCACAAGGAGCCTCAGGACTCAACCAAAGAGAAACTGCTTCCAGAGGAGGAGGAAGGTGTTGGAGTTTGACCGCCGGCTGAGGAGCGTGTAGTAATACTGTGATATGCTGTGATACTTTTCCTTCGTGGAATCAGAGTGGGTTTTGTGGGTTCTTCTTTTTTTGTATACACCTTAACTCAAGGTGTAAAGGAATTTGTACATATTAAATTAAAGCTTCATATTCATTTGAGGCCTCTTTTAAATACTTTTTTAATAGAGAAATATAATAATGTGTCTTTATGGTGTAAGCTACGAGTGAAGGATAATATATGAAGTTTTTTGTTCAGTGGCAGGGTAGAAAATATACTCTGTATGTTAAAATAGCTTTTTAATTCAGATTGTCATATTTTTAATAGAAGGGGTGTTGAACATTCAAATTGCAGTTAATTATGAAAAAATTATGTAACGATCAAGTTAACGATTTGAGCCATGGGCTATACATTTATTAGTTGTCGCAAATATGAATAAAGCCAATATTTAATTTTGCTTGTTTCTTACAAAGGTTTGCAAAGTTTGTGTAGCTGCTGCAGATCTTAGTATCTGTCCTTCATCCTCTGGGGCCTCATTTAAAGAGGATCTCAGTGGGAGTCCCCATTGTGCATGTACGTTGTTTGATTATTATCAACGAGTCTCCAAATTGAATATTCCTCCAGGCAACATGGAAGGTTGAAAAATAGCTCAAGGCACCAGGGGTAATTACACGCGCTGAGAACCACTGGTCTCTGATGTCAGGAGCTCATTTCAACGGCGAGTTTGGCCTCGTGACATAAATTAAAGTTTTGTAGCTGTTAGAATAAGGTCACATAATCTCCCAGGCTTCCATCTTTCTCATGATCAGTGTTGAGTCTAAGACTTTGAATCAAAGGTTTCAGGAATCAAAAGGAACCCACTCGTGTTTCTTTATATGTGGTCTTGATAAAGTCTCTTTAGTTAATTATTATCAGCAGGTTTCCATTGTCCACAGTTTTATCTTGTGTGCAGGAACATTTTATATTATGTTATGTTGTAAAATCATGTTGTACGTGGTAAAATATCCTGAGCAGCCATCTCATCAAACTAAGACTGACCCAAAAGAGCAAAGCTGCAAGTTTTAAAACAGCAAGGGCGATCAAGAGGCTTTGGCTTCACTTTTAGGAAACAGTCATGTCGTCCATCTTCCTAAAGAGTCAATGGTATTTCCCTGTTCCTCCTGAACTTGGTCCTACATGTTTATGCAACACGTTGTGGTTTTCACTGACGCAATTCTGTGGGCGATCTATCACCATATCGCTTATCCTTTGATGCAACAGCAGGGTGCAGCATATCCCAGCTGACAATGGGGCAAAGTTAATGTTCACCTAGGTCGTCCAACAGGTTGTCAGCGTATCAGAGAGCTGACAGACAGACAAAGGTAACTGCTCATGACTGGGGGCAATTTGTGTCAAAGGTACCTGAGCTGCATTTCTGTGAACGATCATAAAGCAATGAGGAACAGAGCCAAAGTCACAAAGTCTCAATCCTGTCGTTCAAGAACAAATTAGAAGATGATAGTCTTTCTAAAGAGCAGTTGAAGTCACATCTCTTTGTCTGCAAGCTGCTGTAATGCAGAAGATGAGAACTGATATCACAACACAGAATCTCTCAGGTAACGTAATGACTGAGGTAATGGAAAAGCAGCCCTGGTCCTGAAATGGGCTGTGACGCTGCTCTCGGCCTCATTGCTCCCGGCAGATCTACAGAGACTCACATCATAAACATTGGAATGGGGTCATTACAGGCAACATTTGGTATCTGTCTACAAAGAAGCTGCGAAGCCGTCATGTCGGGCGTCTGACAGCTGGTGTGTGATGACACATCAGTAAACTTGATTGTCTTCGTGCATGTGCAGTGCATGTTTATATTTCTAATGACTTTGAATGTTTGGAACAAGAGGAATCTTCTGCAGCTTCCAAGAGAAAAACATGTTTCCTTGAATCCTCTCCCTGAACTGACAGGTTTTATATTTTTCCTCTGGACTTTCTTCATCACTGCTTCTCTCATTAGCTTGTCTTCATTTCCCTCTCAAATGCTCTTTCCACTCACTTTGCCAGCGAGTGGTTTCCCGCCTGTTAGTCACTGTGCTCTGATCAGTCTGAGCTCATAACGGGAGCAGAGAGAGTGGAACCAGTTGCAGATGGGAACACTGACTGGGAGGCCGAACAATCTCAAAGCAAATGAAAACAATCACGGGAGGAATGGGTTAATGATTTCTGTCCATTCTGCGGAGATGGAAGAATTCATCATCCGCAGCCACGCAGTGTTCTGAGCGGAGAGGATGATCTGACTCGGAGCTGGAGCTGCTCTCTCTGAACCTCGTTGGACGTGTGCTGCAGCTGAGATGTTCCCTTTCCTCTCGAGGAAGATGAACGTGGCTCCCGAGCTCCACTGCCTCCTCTTAAACATCTGTTTTTGTGTCACAGCTTGGCCACGTGGTGAGTGAAGGACATTTATCACAGCTTTGATTGAATGTTGTTCTTACTTTACACAACTTTGTATGAATTGCTTTCTTGTTTTGTTGGAATTCTGCAAACTTTTACAGAAAATCCTGTTGCTGACTAACTGTGGAGGTATTTCATGATGAGTCATTTCCTCTCAGTTCGTGCTGCAGACTGAAATCAGAACAACACGTGTCTTCTCCTGCTTCAACCTTTGTTCAACCCTTTATTGTTAATAAATGTAGATATCAGACGTATTAGTGATGGTTCAATATCTGGGAGGATCTGTTATTGACACTTTACACAGAAATCCATAGATATTGATGGGTTGAATTAAACATGGGACGATGACAATTAGCTGTGGTTCTCATCTGAACCAGGGGCGTAGCTACAGCAAAGCAGGGAACTGCCCGGGGGGCCCTGAGCTGACAACCAACAGGTCAGATGTTTCCTGATAAGTTTGATCCAATGGTCTCTGGTCTGGTTCCCACAGCTCCCACAGGGGACAGCTGCCCGAGCGCTGAGTGGAGCGTGATGTGTCGTCCGTGTTGTGAGTACCACCTGATCCAGTGCCGGTGTCCCTCCAAAGGGTCGAGGGTGGGTTACACCGTCCCCTGCTGCCGCAACGCTCTGGATCAGTGTGACCCCTGTATCATCCACCCAGGTACCCCCCCTCGCTCCCAGCTCGTACAACGTGTTGTTGGTCGATGACCTGAAAGTGTTAACGTCATCCTCTTTGTGCCCTTTGACCCCTCGAGGCTGCAGCCTGTTCGAGAACTGCAAAACCTGCCACAACGGGACGTGGAGGGCCAACGACGATTTCTTCGTCAACGGGAAGTTCTGCACCGAGTGTCGCCAAGGCTGGAGCGGGGGGGACTGTAAAAGTGAGTTTCTGTAGGCTCCTATCTTGCTATAGTATCTATATTTATAGATGATAAGAGAATGTATTGATCACATCAGGCAAACACTGCTTTTGCCATTTTGGTGTCAATGTGGTTAGTGAACATATGACATTTTATATTCATATGGAACTGATGACAAGTGACCATAGTCAGTTAAAACGTCTCCATGCATATTTAGACATTTATTTTAGTATTTACAAGTCTAAAAACATAATCCTTCACTTAAGTTTTTTTTTCATATCCATCATAACATATAATATACACGTTATTCTGGGGGATGCAATCTTCATCAAATCTGTGGCGTCACCCTTCATAAACTTCAACTACACATTTGTAATACACCACATGATCACTTGGGGGCGACAGCGTCCTTTTTTTAGTAGTATCTAATTTTTTATTTTAATAAACACAATCATCAGTTCAGTCATCTGTTGCCGAAGCTGCCGCAGTTAGATGATTTGAATAACGTGTGGGCTGGTTACCTCATGTTTTAATAATAGATTCATACAAACAGGTGGAGCACGTTGCCACTCCTGCTTTTCACTGTGAAACTTTGCTCTGGTGGAAAAGATACGTCACGCAAGAGAGGAGCCGTTGTTGTCCTGAGCAACCTGTGTGGTGTCTCACTGTCAAACTGATAAAGATGTGTAATTAAATTGACTGAATTATTGACTGATGATTTTCTAAAGAACGAAACCTTTGTCTAGTCTTTTAAAATTCAAAATAAAACCTTAAACCCTTATTTAAACCCTCAATAGTGAAGAGTGATAGAAATCAGTTTCTAGAATTTCTAAAATCTTGTTTTTGCTTAATTACTCAATAGTCAATAATCATGTTTTTTTAAGTTGGTGGTTGTTTCCCATCATGTCACCACCGGCCACATTGAAAACACATTCCCACTATGTTTCCCTTGCAGCATGTGGAGGCGTCCTCCAGCGAGCTCAGGGGCTCGTGGCCCTGGAGAGTTACCCGACAAACGCCCGGTGTGAGTGGAGGTTGCGAGTGCAGAGGGGCAGAAGCATCGAGCTCAGGTGAACCTCACTCCTCCACAGCACAGAGAGAGAGAGAGAGAGAGAGAGAGAGAGAGAGAGAGAGAGAGCGAGAGAGAGACCAGTTTTTCACAAACTATACAGACAATATGTAGTTAATCTGAAAAGCCCAGCATGTTTTTGAGAGCCCTTGCTGAGCCCCTGGTGAAACCACAGTGAGTCAAGAAGTCAGATGATGTCACTGTCTTTGTTCGGCCTCCTGAATTCCTCGAGGTTACATTTTGACTACAGTCGGGGGGGAAATATTTACCATAAACACAACGAATAAGCAAGTCGCACATGAGCAGCATCATCAGATCTCACTTTAAACCGTGTTGAGATTAGAGAGAGGAGTAAACACCTGGAACAGGAAGTGACATGGGATCTAAAGTGTGTTAGTGCAGCACTGGGACCAGCAGCCCACGTAGAGTGTGGTGCATGCTGGGAAAGGGCTCAGTCCCTGCACATGATGAGTGATGATTAGTCAGTTGTCTGATTGTAAACTTACCAAGGACGGTGAGAGTGAGAACCATGTTCTTTATACTAATAATAATAATACATTTTATTTATAAGGTGCCTTTCAGGATACCCAAGGTCGCCGTACAACAATCAACAATACAGTAAATACAAAAAATGTAAAATGCACAAAGCATAGCAGCAGCAGAACAACAACTTCACTTTATGAATGACTGGGATCATTTCTACCATCAGCCAATGAGGTTCTGATTCAGCCCCATGCGTTTGTTTGTTTGTTTGTTTGTGTGTTTGTAAGCAAGATACAACAAAAACAACACAAAGATTATAACCTCACCCTAACACAACTCTGTGTGTTTGTGATGCAGGTTTTCTCAGCTCAGTCTGGAGTCCGACCACACGTGTCGTTACGACTACGTGGAGGTGCGTGACGGCGACGACCTGAGCTCCCCTGTGATTGGCCGGTTCTGTGGGGATCGACTGCCTCCTCCAATAAAAAGCTCCGGGAACCTCCTGCACATCCTGTTCAGCTCGGACGGCTACAACAACTTCGATGGATTTGTTCTCACTTTTCAGGAGAGTTCAGGCAGGTATAATATATATATAAGTACAGTTTAATCAGATGCTTCCATTCAAAGCTTTATGATATGTGTCTTACTCTGAGTGAGTACATTGCTGGATTATATTACATTATAAATCTAGTCAAATTTCATTTATGTAGCATGTAAACAACAAAATCTGTTGATTCCAAGTGCTTTACATCCATGGCAAAGGAAATAAAAAGCAAGTATGGATAGAAAGGAACTATGAGACACGAGAAACAAGATAAGAGTAAATTAGATAAAATACAATTTGGGGCATTAACAGAATCATGAGAGAGAATCAGGCGGAAATAAAAGCAGAATTATAAATATCAATCAATCAAATTGTATTTGTATAGCCCATATTCACAAATCACAATTCGTCTCATAGGGCTTTAACAAGGTGTGACATCCTCTGTCCTTAACCCTCAGCAAGAGTAAAGAAAAACTACTAAAAACACTTTTAACAGGGTTATAGTACATACCTAAGAGAGAGCCACATGTGAGGGATCCCTCTCCCAGGACGGACAGAAGTGCAATAGATGTCCGGTGTAGGAAAACATCATCAAGATTAAAGTCTTTTATCTTGTATTATATGGTGTTCCTTCTTATTTTGTCCACCCAGTCTTGGCAGAGTCGTGGTATTCAGCGAATGAAGCTGGTTTCCTCTGTGTAGTCCACACACACAGAATAATACCACACCAGTCTGATTTATTCTTTTTCATAGCATACTGAAGGTGTCTACTTCAGATATCATGAATACATGATGATTCTCTGCTGCCCCTCCATGCATAGTGCAGCAACCTCTCTCCTATGCAATGCAGCACATTTGCTTGTGGACTTTATTCTTTATGTGTGTGTGTGTGTGTGTGTGTGTGTGTGTGTGTGTGTGTGTGTGTGTGTTTGTGTGTGTGTGTGTGTGTGTGTGTGTGTGTGTGTGTTTGTGCTCAGCGATGGGAGACGGGCAGTCGGTGACACAGATTTATCACACTCACCTCTCTCTCTCCGTTTCTCTGAAGCAATTCATGCATCTAACTTGCATCCCATTTATTCTGTGTTTTCTCCTCATGGGCATCTCTCTCCAGGCCGCTCACCAAACCGTATCATATCACCGTGTTACTGCACGAGAGGCATTTTTTTCTGGGAGATTTCTGGAAAGATTTACATCAATAAGTCACAGAAGAGTTTTTCTCTTTAAGCATAGAACCTCCTCCCTTGGGAAAAGAAGGTGCCTTTGAAAAACGAGGAGTTAAAAGAAGATCAAACCAAAAGGAGGTGGTTTTCAGAGGTGCTGCAGGAAAAGAGGTCAATTTCTCTCTCAATGTTAAATTATGTCAGGTTGAAATAACCTTTTTATATTTTCCCTGCATAAACTTCTGGTCAAAAGTCTCAGTTTTCCAGCTGTTTTCTGAAATTTAAGCCTTGGACAAAAAATAAATGTTTCGGTTTCAGTCACTAAAAACAGTTTGGAAGATAAACCCCGGATCTGCCTCCTGATACAAGCAGAGGGTTTGTGAAAGTTCTCAAAAGAACTTTCAAACCTTCAATCACCTCCAGTGCTGCAAAGTAATCATTTATTTAAATCCCTTAAAACATATTTTCAATATTTTCTTAAATTTTTTTGTTATTTTTTTATCTTGGGCATCTTGACACGTTGTAAGATTTAAAAACTCAAAGACTATTTAAATATTAATATTGTACTTGAACTTATTTATAACTTTTACTGATGGTTCTATTTTTACGAATCTATAGTTAAATACATTTGTACTATCAAATATCCCCATAGTGAGACAAATAGAGGATTATCTTCTCATTTTCAAACTTCATAATCAGTTTTTTTACTGTTGATGGTGATAAAATGTATTAAAATGAACCTGTTGATTGACTTTAGGTTTGTTTTCTCCTCCACTTCAGCCCCTGGTGATCCAGGCTGTGCACCCCCAGAGGAACCAGTGAATGGATACTGGCTGCCAGTTTACAGCCTCCAGCAGAAGCTTGTGTCTGTGAACTACCAGTGCCGTCCACCCTTCACCCTCAGTGGCTCCCAGCAGAGGAGCTGTCTGCCTGGTGGCCTGTGGAGTGGCAGCGCTCCCACGTGTGTGAGAGGTACTTTCTTCCACCAGGTTTCCTCTGGGCTTCATCTCTGATTCTAAAAGCCACATGGTGCATTCGCTGGGATCTTCTTTATCTCTCCTTAATCGCTCCCACAGGCCAGACGAGCAGAGTCCAGTGTGCCCCCCCACCCAAATTGCTCAACGGCTACCACAGGCCGGCTCCGGACACAGCGGGGGGTGCAGGGGTGGCGGAGACGATGGAGTTCTTCTGTAAGAACTCCTTCGTTCTGAGTGGAAACCACCAGAGCACCTGTCTCTCTAATGGATCCTGGAGTGGCAGGCTACCCAAGTGTGTGAGAGGTTAGTTGTTTTCAAGAAGACACGGGAGGTCGACAACTCACACGCGCTGGTACACACACACAATGTTTCCACTTCATCACAAAAACGAATTCCTATTGTATAGTTCTACTTCCTGATCACCTTAGACTCATGTTAGTGAAACAGTGGAAGTGGAAGTGATTCTGATATGACAACAATCACTCTTTTGAGTTGCAGCCTGTCGAGAGCCCAAAGTGTCGGAACTTGTGCGACAAAGTGTTGTGAGGCCGCGTCTGTTATCAAGGTAACATTCATATCAATGTGTTGTGTGTATTTGTTGTTAAACATGGTTAAAGCAACACTATGTAACTTTGACTGAGCAACAGCGCCCCCTGCAGCCACACACACAGAGACGTTCAGGGTGAGAAGTGGAAATGAAAGAGGTTCAATTCCCTCTGTGTAAAGCAAATGCCATTAAATCAACAGACATCTTAATGTGCAGCAGGACAAAATCAAGCATATCAAATTAAAATCATTCAAATCAACTGATTGTTGACTTTGGAAAGAGAAGTTTTAAAAAACATTTTCCTTTATTGATCTTGCTGTTGATGTTTACGTCACAGTGATGATTTCTTAAATGAAGAATGTAAAATGAACTTGAGGAGCCATTGAGACCAGCTGCTGCTCTTTCCCACAGAGAGACTCCAAACCAGCGGCTCTCACCCAGCTTCAACATCCACCATCTGTCGTCCACTGGTTCCATCCCACTGACGCTGGACCGACTCTCCACCACGGACAGACGTGACGGCTCCTTGGACGAGCTGCCACCTGGCTTCCACTCAGTTCACACGAGCATCGAGTACGAGTGTGCATCACCTCTGTACCGCCACAAGGGGAGCTCCAGACGCAGCTGCCTGAAGAGCGGCCGGTGGAGCGGGCGCCACGTCTCCTGCTCGCCGGGTGAGAGCAGCCGCAGGTCACAGTGAGAAGTGAAGGATGAGTTAATGTCAATGTATATTCTTCTTTTAGATGAGTAACATGAAGCATTAAATAGAGGAACAGTTCAATAAAACATGTTTCATCAATGTAACATACCTGAGTGTGAAGGGCCTTTAACCCCTTGTGGACGAATGTCGCGAATTCGCCTCAAACCCCATTTCGGTCTTAATACTGCTGAGGTGACGATTGTACTACACATACCAAGGAAGGTATTGGAAGCACTCTGCCGCCATCTAGTGGTCGGAGTAGAAAATACATACTAGCCCCTTGGGACTGTGCAGCAAAGTTATTTTGAGGTATTAAGCTGTATTTGAAAAACTGTGATGATGAGCAGCAATGATTGTACCGAAACATATGTTGTTATTCAATTTCAAGCAAAAGCAGCATCAATATAATAATCTACAAACCAGAGACTGGAAAATGTGTTAAATGAAGGTTATGCCCCAGTATGCCTAATGTCGCTAATTTGCCTCATACCTTAATTGTATATCTACATTATATGCTATATTGAAATGAACAATCTCTAATTATTTAAGCATGTGTATGACAACCAAAAACACAAATAATATATTTTTTTAATTCAGGCATTAAGAGTTTAAGTATTTATTAAAAATGTCCTTGTTGCTACAGCAGAATTATGTCTAAATCTATATTCTTCACATGATACTTGTACTTTTTGACACTTCTTCCTCTCTGATTGTTGCTTTTTCCCCAGTTTGTGGCCAACTGGACACCTTCAGTCCTCAGAACCTCTCAGAGACTCAGTGGCCATGGCACGCAGCCGTCTACGTCCACTCGGCCCCTGATCAGACGGCCCGAGGCCACAGGTCCCAGGAGGCCTCGGAGGAGTCCACCTTCTGGCTCCTGGCCTGCAGCGGGGCTCTGCTCGCCCAGCGCAGCGTCCTGGTGGCGGCTCGGTGCGTGGTGGACAAGGACGAGCGGCGGCCGCTTCACCCCGCGCACGTGAAGGTCGTGATCGGCGTGCAGCAGCACCGGGCGTCCGGGGCTCGGTCGAGAAGCCTGCACCACCTCAGGGTAAAACACAGACAGCCCACACATCTGAGGAAATCACATGTTTGCATTTAATTACTGAAAATAATTGTAAAAGGTTTGGTTTAATGTGGATTTTATTCCATTTAAACATTTATTTTACTTTTAACCACGAAGCCTCAACATGTTTTCACCTAAAGTCTTCCACTGACACTGGTTCTATTTTTTAAACATTTCACAAGGTTTCCCTTGAGCAAACAGCAGATGCAATGAAGAATTTAAGAAAGAAATCTTCATTAAATAGATATAATCCCCTGGACAGGGTTTTGTTTTTACATGATGACAGGGAGAAATCCTTCCGGCATCGGCAAGTGCACTTAAAGCTTTACCGGGATGCAAGTGTGTTTGATTTGGGTTTTAAAATAAGTGCACAGCTTGATGCATATTATCTGAAACTGGGAATCCGACTTTCACGTATTCTACTTTTCAATTCCATTTTCTCTTTCTTCTTCACCAGGTTTCAGATATTTTAATCCATCCAAACTTTGCCTTCACACCAGACGCCAGCGTGGCCGTGCTCAAACTGAAAGACAAGGCCCGGATCAGCGAGCGCGTGCTGCCGGTGTGTCTACCCACAATGCACGGCGGGGAGGGGATGGTGCGGCCGGCCTACACCTCCAGGTGGATCCCACCCAACAACCACAGGCACCTGAGCCGCTTTGCTCCCCCGAGCCACACGGAGCTCGTCGAGTGGAGTGACGCGGCTCGCTGTGAAGCAGAAACACTGTGTGTCGTCAGGAGGCCGGCCAGTCCTCAAAGCCCCCCCGCTGTCCCGGGCCTCACCACCCTGCCAGCTGTGTCCCCCCCCACAGGTGGAGGCTTGACGGGTCAGGAGGAGACTCGGGGAGCCTCCAGCCGCTCGGGCTGGCAGCTGCTGGCGCTGGAGGGTTTCAACGACCGACAGACTCACTCAGCTCAGACTCGAGTTGGCAGCTTCCGGGACTGGATAGAGAGAAACATGAATTGAATATGTTTTTAAGTGCAGCTAATTTTTGATCAATTTTAATCTGAAAGTTGTGTGTTGTGCCCCTTGTGTGTGTGTGTGTGTGTGTGTGCACGGTAAAGTTCTGTATTTGGGTCACCTCCACTTCAAACACAAGGTGCACATCCACCTTCTTATTAAATCAACACCTTCTGGGTTTGTGGCTTATTTTTCACCACAAATTGTCGTTAATCCTTTTTCAGAAAATAAATTCCCCATTTTGACAGTTTGACTTTTTTTAAAACATTACTTGTTGTCCCGTTTTTTCCTGATATCTTTCACCATGTCAGTGCCGAGCCACTTCCAAATCTAAAAAAGTGTGCAGGAGCTCAGAGTGTCCATCCTTTAATTCCACCTCTCCGTCCTGCTGACGTGTCCTTGGCACGCGGATCTCTGTCAGCTCCAGGCCTCTGACCTCTGACTAACCAGGAGATAACAATTTTCCAAGAGGGATGAGTCTCTACCTTCTATCTGCACATCGAGTCGTAGTGTTCATGCTGCAGGAGTGTGAACGTGCATGTATCCACTTTCTGCTTAGCTGACTTTATTATTCCGTTTATATGCATTCTTTTAATTTACACATTAAAAACATGCACATTAAGTCGTCACAATAAGAACACAAATAGAAAGGGGCCATTCTCCCTTATTCTGGAGCTGTGCATGTGTACACGTGCATCGGCGGCACACCGTGTGCAGACTGCATGTTCATCTTAATATGTACAGAAGCTGTTTGTCTGCAGCGTGTTTGCATGTGAGGGCCACAGGGAAACAAACACACTGAGAGGATTTGCTAAACTTAGCTCTTACTCTCTTACTTACTCCTGAGACGCAGACACCCGCTGGGCCGTCCGCAGCTTTGTGCAGGACACCTTTTAATCCCAGCCAATTTAACAATGAGTATGGTTCAGTAGTCGCTCTCTGCCGGGCCGGGAGAGGGGAGACAGAATAAAGCAGGAGGGATTCTGTTGCTTTTTCAAATCGCACAAAGTAAAGTCACACACAGAAGTTCGAGGCTAGAAATATGCCTCATTGATTCGACTGCAGGAGAGAAGCTCAGTGGCTCCGCTGCACATTTGAGAATCAAAGAAAGGTACTGCATGCACTGTGAATACAAAGGGATTTCAAACTGGTGTGAATTTTATGCTTTTGAGGCGATTCAACCGACGTTGGGCCTTAATGTCTCCTACTGAGCAGGAGGTCTCCATTCCACTGTCTGACGTCACGCTGCTAAAACCAGGCCGAAACTCGGCTAATCTGCTGCTCTGTAACCGAGAGAACACCCCACCCGCACCTGACGGGAGGTGCTGACCTCTCATCTCGAGTCCCCCCCCCCTCAGTCTCTGTGCATCAGTGTGGACGGGCAGGACGCTTGTTCAGGTCGCACGGGGGAAGGAGCAGGGAGTTCTGCACCTTAGCGTGGGAGAGGAGGAGAAACCTGCTGCCACACCTGTATGAGTTCATCCCACAGACTCTGCTCATTATTGATTTAAGGAAATTACCTGTCAGGAAAGAACATTTAAAGAGGACAAGACTTCCACAGGTGAGATTTAATATTTAAGGATGTTATGAGGTGCAGAATTAGATGAAACTTTGCTGTACATGTTCATATGAAGAGAACTAACTTCATTCAGTGTTTCTTCCTCTTGCTGGTTTCCTGGTTCGACACAATTCATCGTAGCTCTGGAGTTGCTGTGTTGTTAGAGCTGTGACCCATTTCTACAGATACCTGACTGTACTGGTTGCTGCTGTGCTTGGTTTTACTCCCACTCCCCTTCTCCTGATTCAATGGCTCATTGCGGGTCATGTTAGGAAACTGGCAAAACGCCTGTTACCAGATCATCATCAGAGCCCAAAGTCTTGAAATAAGCTGCGTTGGTGAGAGACACATCTGTTAGTGAATTAAAAGATTAATGACTTTACATCTCGGAACAGGAACGAGTCAACTCATGCACTTTTTTTTTCTTCTGGAAGTGACAGTTTCTTAAAGCAATGCAAAACTGATGGCCCCGGGGCCACATGTGCATCATTAGAGATACTGGCGCTCTTTGAGATTCAATCCCCATCCCATCCCACACACACACACACACACTCACACATAAACACACACACCCTTCAACTCAATAGAAGATGAAGTTCAAAAGAATGGCCAGAAGGATTACTCTGCGGATCCCAAGTGAAATGAACTGGATGAGTTGCACATCACTTTCTTTTTTCTCTCTTCTTCGTGAACGTGACTAAAGACACGATCACACATCTTCTTTTGACGCAGTATAAATTAAACAATGCAGTTCGTACATTCAATGCCACTTTGTCGTCCGCGTGACTCAGACACACACACAGAAAACACACTCAGTGACAGACGGTGGATAAAGACAGTAGCATATAACATTAACATTATGTAATAGTAATAAGAATAAACCTTAGTTTGGACATTTAGACTGTCATGAAAGGAACAACTCTTTCCACAGAGATCACCTGTTGAAGGAAATCTTGTTTTTCTGCAGGTGGAAAATGTTCTTTCACAGAATTAGAAGCTGGTCAGTAAAATAATTGCACCTTTTATTCACTTGTGCCTGAAAGAGACTTTCAAGAGTCTAATCAGGAGAATAACTAGAAGTGCTGAGGAGAAATCTCCAGGTGCAATCACTTAGTGACACGTTGATAGAAATGACTATGGCCTGGATAAAAAATACATGAAGAATACATCAAGTTCAATTTGTAGAGAGGAACGGATATATCCCATAAAAATCTGTTAAATTATTATGAATTATTAAAAAATCATTTTCAGCATCTTAAATTGAAAGTTTCATTAATGTTTTGTGTTGGATTTTGTTTTGTTTGAATATAAATACGACTTTACAACAGGATTCGAATGGTGTATGGCTCCTTAGACATGTGTGTTTTATGTATTTACAGAATTAGAGATGAAACATTCTCTTCTATAAGTGAATTCTAATTATTAGGAATAAATGTGTGAATCTGAGTAGTTTAACACACAAAGTCCAAAAGACGACAGAACGACACAACAAATATCTAATTCATTCACAAAAGATTTAGTCCTACACTAACTCCTCTCTATTATAATCTAAACATTTATTTTTTTCAGTTATTAAAAATTCCACCACCTCCATATTTCTATTCACGGCCTCTGGCACAAGGGGAAATGATTGTGGTGTAATTACTCTCCGTGGGAACAGGAAGCAGCGGAGGGGCCTTGGCATGTGTCCCGCTGTCATTTCCATGAGCAGCCACTCAATTCACTTTCTTTGGGTTTGACAATGAATCGAGTGATAATCACCAAGTGTTGGAAACGGGTCATCATGGGACTATAGAGGTTTATTCTGTGTCCTGAAGCAGGGGCCCACTACATTTTTAATGCAGGTTCCCCCCAGTCTTACAGCATTAGATCATTCAACTCTTAAATGCATCAGGAAAATATCTTAAATTTAATCACATTTTGAGCAATAAAGACTTTTTAATTTCTGTAAGTAAACCCATGAATATTTATCTATTTGTCTACAAGAGCGGTAATTAATTAAGATTAAAAGACAATGACAGCAAAGAGAGAAAAAAGACACAAACAAAAGCATGAATACTCTTTTAATTAATAATTATAATAACTTTAATAATATGTGTTTATTTCAGATCATTCACAGTTGAACTCTAACAAAGATAGAATCCGATGATGAAAACCGTTGTTCACAGACAGAAAGCTCAGTGTCGGAGCCACAACGTTTGTCACAACTTGCAACATCTCACAAGTCGTGTCTCCGTTGTGAAGTTTTCAATCTCACAATGGCTGGTCAGTGATGGCTGGTCGCTTGTTCACGATGTTCAAGATGTAAACAAGTTCTTAGAGCTGTTGAAAGATGTATTTTTAGTTTTTGGTCCGAATGGAAGCTGGTTTTCTATGAAACAAGTCAAAGCCAGTTTTGTGCGGCGAGCTTTTCAATGCACAGAGATGCAAATGAATAATAATCATCTTCTCACCTCAGGTATGATAAGACTGCAGGAAAGTGCACCGCCCTACAGCTTGGTTAATTAGCTTCACTGTGTGGAAGGGCTCGGTCGAGGAGACGCGGGGGAAACTGGGTTTCCTTTCTCAGCTTCGTTCCTCAAGTGGAGTCAAGAGCTGCTCATCCGCTGGGAAATGTTTTAATTGTACATCTCCTGCATAAGTAAGAGCCGTTAGCTCTGGTAATCAGGAGCTGCGCCTCACATCCAGCTCCAGTGCTGCTCTTATCAGACAGATGTCATTAAACTCATCACTGAAACACCATCATCAGCCCAGCAGCGTGATTGCAATCCAGGCCAGACTGGGTTTCTATTGGTTAATGACTTCTCCCACTGCAGAGCCTGTGGTCCACACTGGTCCATTGTGGTGCTTTTACACATTTATTAAATATAAACTACATAATATTATGGTTTTTCTGTTCCAGTCGCATTTCGGACTATTTCCCAAATTCATTTTTATTTGGTCTTCACTTTTTGTTGAATCTATTTATTACACTGGGAAACTTTACTTCCTGCCATCATGTTTTTTTGCAGAAAGGTGTGAATCCATATTTTTGCAGCTCTTTAGTTTATCGACTCGTGTTTTTCCATCTTCCTCTCAGAAATAGTTTGAGTTGAGTTGAGGTCAGCAGAGAGTAGGAAGAACTCTACACCACAGATACCTCTCAGGTTGCTATACTTTAAGGAATATATTATAAAGTATAGTATATTATAGTATATAGTATTCTGCTGAAGTAGCTTAAAGTCAGAGCTAATGATCAGGACCAAGGTTAATTTATCATTAGCAACATATTCAGCTACTTGTCAAGTCAAAGACTTTTGTAATCTGTTATCTGAAATTACTTAATTGTTACCAACTAATTTTATATCATGTAAAATATATTATCTTCAGAAATTCATTCTAATTCTGATTCGGTATATTATGATTTTTAGTATTACTATTAATTTGACTATAACTATAAATTGACTGTCTCACTTAACATATTTTATTTCTGTGGTTGTTGCTGTGAGGCACCAGTTCTGCATTAACTCGGTACACAATTAATATCTTGTATTTTCACACATACTACGCTTTATATCTTTATTTTCTTTTATGTTTTACATTTGAGGATTTCTTTTTCACTTATATATTTATACTAAATACTTTTTAAAAATGGTATTGTTATTGTTTTATTCTCGGAGCAAGCTGGTTCAATAATTTCCTCCAGGATTTATATATATAGTTTATTTGTATCTTTTCTTAAATAAAATAACTTATAGTTTTTTTTTACACTTCTACTTCAATCAATTCAATTAAAAACAATAATATTATGGTTTGTGTGTCTGTTGGCTCGATGTCAGTGAAACTCAAGACATCAACACAAGTAGGATTTGTTGCGTTTGTGACTTTGTGCAGTGACGTGTGCGAAGCTTCACACAGACCCCCCCCCTAACATGGAAGATGCATCAGCGTGACCGTTAAACTGGTTTTTATGATCTAATCCCAGCGAGGTGATCCACCACCAGTACCAGCGTGTGTCCCCACCCAGCACGTGAAGGGAGAGGGAGGCCTCGGTGCCGTGATGTGTGGGAAATATGTTCTGAGATCTCCCAGCTGCCGACCTGTTCTCGGCCCGTGTGTCTGATCCATCTCTGTGTGTATGTGCGCTGGATTAGCGTGGCTCAGGACAGATTAGATAATTATAGCCTCCTGCTGTCTAAGCGTGCTGTGTGTTGTCAGGTGTTGCAGCATGAGGCCGGCTCGGTGCTGAGGGTTAGAAAAGGTGGAGCGAGGTGTGGAGACGCACGGACCAGGGCTTTGCCATGTGCCCTCCTCCGTCCTGCAGGAGCCCAGAGGATGCTGGGTAATGGGTTGGCGGATCTTGAGGGTCACCTATCCGACACACAGGGGCCTCCTCGCCCAGCGGGGATAATGGGGCCTATTTGCTGCAGCAGTTTATATAAATACGTGCTCGTCTTCATCTCAGATCAGACGTTCGGTTCACCTTCCATTCCGATCGTTTGATTCCCACGTCGAGGGATGAAGTGGGTAAAAGAAACGTGAACATGAGAGATTGAACCGTAATAAAAGAGGAACTTTCAAACGGCTCCAGACGCCTCGGTAATCATCTCGTCCACAGGCTGTCGCTCGCCCCAGAACAACAATAATCAGTACTGTAAATGTGGCCATGGCAACATCGTCATGGCGACGGCGGGCATGCACAACGGCCGTGTCACTCTGAAAGAAGAGAGTGATAGAAGCTACGTTCGATTCCAGGAAGAGAACGATCACACCGAGCAGCACTAAACACTAAACACTCCTTCCTGTGTCTGTTGTTCAGGCAGATGAGCACAAAAACATTCATGGATGATAATAATACCAACAAAATAAACTATAACAAGTGATACAAAGGTTTATATTTTCTGTGATTTTTCTCTTTGTTTGCAACAAACCTGACAAATGCTAAAAAAACTCCCCGATAACTAGGTATATTTTTGCATAAGTCATAATCAGCAAGGTTATATGTTAGATCCAAAGTTCAATAATGTATCAAGGAACCAGCGGCAATTAGTATTTCTGGTACTTTTATTCTGACAAATTAGTTTTCATTGTCTTTCGTGAACTTAATGCAAAAGAATCTTCTCAAATGTTAACAAATTTATTATTTCATTCGTTCTTTCTGTTGAATCTTTCAAAAAAATAATGAGAAATGCAGATGAACCCAATTAACATTGAAAATATAGTTTGCACAAACTTTAGTCTTGGTTTTCAAATGAGTAAAGTATAAATTTGAATAAAAAAATTATCAGCTGTTGTTCCTCTTGTTAAAAATGTCCCCAAAAAAGAAAATTTGAATTTCTTTTCTGAATTAACGAGATAATAAACAGTTTCTATGAATTATTCATGATTGATGAATTCATCTTTTTAAGTGAATGCATCGCACCTCCATATGTTTTGAATGTATTTCTTTTATAATTCATGGATTGGCACATTAGGAGTAAAGTAATTTAATGTTCTAATTGGCACAAGGTGAATATGAGACAATTTGGCCTCAGATCTTACACATGAAAGTTTTTTTTAATTTAAAGGATAGATTTCACAATTGATTGTGAATTTTTATAATTTTAATGTCACCAAAGTTCTACAAGATAAATCGTGCAGCCACTACTGATAATATGATTTGGAAAGGAAGCGGCCATGTTGGTGTCGTGCTCAGTTTCCTCTTTAGGCCGCGAGGAGCAGGTACCGCAAAGAATTGAAAACTTCTACAAACAAAACAATTTGCGCCCTTTAACGCTGGAGAAGTAAACAAAACACAAAAGTTATAAAAAGACCACCTGTGGGATTTTCACTCTGGTAATCTCAGCTGCTTGACTCCACCCCTTCCTGTCTGGGAGGCTCCTGTCAGCCCTCCATCACTTTCCCTTTACACGCCTCCCTGCAGCCGAATGAGCAGGTGACTCTGGATTTACCCTCGAACGCTGAGGAAGAAGATTTTAAAATTACCTGAAGATCTTTTTCTTTTTTCAATCATGTTCTGATTGGATTTATTAAAGCACGAGTGAGTCATGGCTTTGTTAATGTTCTCCCCTGTGAAGACGGCTGTGTAGTAGATCGCCAGCAGTTTCATTTCCAATTCCAAAACAACTTGCAAGACAACTGGTGAGTATTTGTTTTAATGGGATCATCTTCATACTGTTCTAATGAAGAGGTCCTTTTCAAAATAAAGTTCAGTATCTCCTGAGCGGCTGTAAATTGACGTGTATTGATGTATAATCGATGCAATAATGCAAAGTTGTATTATATGTATATTTTGTATATACAAAGTCATTTTTACAGTTATACATCTCTAGTCTTGCTGTTAATGATGCATATTGATTTAAATTTTCAGATTTTATTGTTGAAGCTCTTTAAATATGGCGCACCCTGCTGTGATCTTTGACTTTTTTGCATCAGGTGTCGAAACCAGAGAAAAATCTCAACTTTAAAATTCCCTTTGTCACTCGTGCAGATTGTTTAGACTCAAACTGATTTGTTTCCGTTGCCTCTTTGCCCCAAAACAACAATAAATCCCGTCGCGAACGTGGCGCTCTTGTTTTTAAAATGACTTTAATCTCCTGTATAATCGTAAGTATGGAGGTGACACCTTGACTTTTCCTGGGAAGCCCCTCTTCTGTTGCGTAACTCGGTGGCTTGTGTGCTGGAGGCGCTAATTATATCCTCTTTAAAGGGCTTAAGTCTCATTAATGCTGGAGCACAGTGTATCAGACAGGCGTGATTGACTTGGCAATTTGTCCTCACCTTACATGTTCTCCGGCCCCTTTTTCTTTTGCCTTTTGCAGAAACTAATTCACATTGGAGTTAGTGAACGTGGAGCGATGTGTGCTTCATGTTCCTGTGCTATTAGAAATCAATCAGCTTTTGTTCCTGCTGTCCGTCGTGCAGTGTTCTCTGAGGAGAAGCACTTTCTCTCAGAGGAAACCTTTCACTTAATTTACAGCCTCTCAGGAGAGAAACATTGTTTTTCTCCTGTTGCGTTTTGCCGGCTGTGTTAATATTCCAGGTGTTGAAGGCATGAAGGTCGACGGTGTCCGAATGAAACCGGCCTACGCTGTTACATAAGTGTGCACGTCTGTGCTGCACAGAGGATTTAGAGGCTGCACAGGGTCGAGCTGATCTTTAAGTCCAAGAGGCTTTACGCCAGACCACAACAAACCTGAGATGCTTTTTGCCTTCGGTGACACGATGGAGCAGTGAGATGAAGAGGGGCCCGGGTTCATCCAGCACCAGATCAGCACATCTGCTCATTACGCTTATGTGCAAATAAAAGAAATGTCCCGAATATGCATGTTCTTCACGTGCAGGTCTTCTTGCTCATGTATTTTAATGCACACGTAACAAACTGTCGTGGATTGCATTCGAACAGAAGCAGCAGCAGAGCGGAGGACAGATGGTTTACGTTTTTACTCAAAGTCAGCGGGAAAAAAAAGTGGAATAAATTGCTCAAAACGCTGATTACAAAACAAACTCTTACGTTGATTCTGTGCTAATTGTTTGTGAACGTCAGTCCCTGATTTATAAAAGTCCACCTGTGAACTCAGAGTGAAGAGTGTGCAGAATTAATTTGATTTAATCAAGTGTACATATGTCTGTTTTGGTTAATTAGCAGTTTTACACCTTTTTCGGTGCGCACCATTTCTCCATCACCAATCAACTCCTGTGTTGTAGCTCCTGTGGTCTCAGTGGACATACAGATGGAAACCAGTCTCCTCCAGTGCAGATGTGCTGCTGCTAATCAGCTGATTGTATTCTCTACCCACACCAGCAGTGACCCCTCGGGTAACGTGTGGGATCTTCACGCTCATTAAACGTCCTCAAGCTTCAGTTACGTCGCAAATAAGTGTTATTTTGATATCAAGGAATCAGCCAAGGTCCAACAGTCTCCTCTCCAAAGTTCACACACTCATTAATTTCAGTCCTTTTATCCATGAGTTAAGCCCTGGAAAATTGGCAGTGTGAAAAATATGGAAGAAAAGACTTGATCTTTCCCTTTTGTTCTGATCGAAAATTTCAATTTGTTTTTGGTCCATATCCAAAACCTCCATCGAGTTTCGTGGGAAATCCGATGAGTAGTTTTTGCGTAATTCTGCAAATACACAAAGTAGAATCTCACTCAGAGCACCGCCAACAACACACCCATTGATATCCGTCCTGTAAAGAGGCCGTAGTTGTATTTCGATTAAGATTATTTTGTGGGAAATTGGTGAATATGTAAGTTTAAAAAAAGAAACGTTAAAGAACCAAAAAAAACTAAATACCTGGAACAACCATTCTGTCTCGATCTATCGTTCTTTCTTCCAAGTTTGTGGAAATCTGTCCGATAGTTTTTGCGTAATCTTACTAACTCCCCGTCAAACGCAAACCTCCACCCAGCAGAAGTTGTGTGAAACCCTGTGATGAACACTCCTCGTTCTCCTTCTTCTTCTTTCAGTGCCAACATGATGAAGAAGCAAGTGGAGGTCAGGATGGACGAGAGCCACCTGGAGCCCATCGTGGAAAATCCCGAGAGTTTCTGCAGCAGCTTCTGTGACAAAGTCATGAAGCACATGGTTCTCACCCTCACCATCCTCGGTAGGTCCACAGTCACACAACTCATTCACTGATCATCACATCATCAAGGTCGTGCACGGACGCAGGTTTTTCCCAGCATGCATCAGACAATATGTAGGTTTGCTGCACACAAACACATTTACAGCTCCCGGGGCGATTATCCCACCTACATGAATTTGGGTTGCGGGAGAAATTCCACCCACACGAGGAAGAACACACAAACTCTGCTTTAAATGGCTGCTGTGTTTTTAAACTCCTACGGTTTCGACTGAGAGGAGATTTAATAGCGAGCAACATATTTTTTTGATGTTATTCTTCCTTAATGGATTTAAATGACTCGGAAGCACTTTATATTTAATTTGAGCTGACGGGTAACATCAGCTACAAAGTGGTGCTTTTATTTCATTAGCCGCTGCAAAGTAAAACGTAACGACCTCACCAGTTTAACGGTTTTATTCATCACATGTGTTTCGTAATTATCCCGGAATCTAAAGTTAACGTCTCGGCTCTGACTCACATGTCAGTTTCTGGAGATAATTACGACTCTGATGGGAAGAAAGTGAGATTTTATTCATCTCACGCTCGTTAATGTTTTCCCATTAAGTCACATTAAGTGCTCACACGTGTCAGAGTGTGATGCTGATGGTCGTTCTTTCTTCCTCCTCGGCTCAGGTGTGTTTCTGGGCTCCATCGCTGGAATGCTGCTGCGGCACATATCTCCTCTGCCCGCCGATGTCATCATGATCATCGCCTTCCCGGGGGAGATCCTCATGAGGATGCTGAAGATGCTCATCCTGCCGCTGGTGGTTTCCAGTCTGGTCACTGGTAAGAGACGCTCCCAGCTCTCTGCTGCACTCAGGGACCAGTGAGATTCAGGGTGCAACCTGTCGCTGGGGAGAAATGAGGAGAACAAGCCGAGTGTCTTACTTTCCAGAGTGAAAAATGATTGTTTAATGTGTTATTAATGATGTTGATATGATGATATTTTATATAAGTATTTGCTTTAATTTGAGTTGACTGTTTTGAACCTAAAGTGTCTTCGAGCATCGTTTAAAGTGCAGTTTGCAGATCAATTTATAATTATAATTATTGTTGTTTATTGTTTGTATTAGAATAACGTACATGTTAAGTATATACACTGAAAACTGTGTAAAAGACAGGAGATCTTTTGTTCCAAGATTATTACTTATTTATATTACATGTTTATTTTTAGTGAAAACTTCAACCTCACATTAGTTTTAAAAGTAAAACTACACAACTACAATCTCCCACATATAAAAACAATCCACGTATAGTTGAAATACACAATCAAATGAAATAATACATTTTAGTTCTTCATAAGAATATAAGAATAGTATTTCTTGTTCATTACATTATACATGTCAGGTGTATTTGCGTGTATATAAAGGACTCTAGATCTGTTTTAACAAACTAATATGACTGTCTTTGCGAATGTATACAACAATAAGAGAAAATACCAAATAATCACCAGCCATCCAGCGCATATGAATACTTAATACACAAAATTGTACATTGCCCGATGTGCAGACTCATTTAAAACACTTCCTCCCCACAACTTAAACACAACCTCTGACTCCTCACCCTGAGTCACCAGTCTGCACAGTTCACGTGCAGACAACAGATGTTCAGGAACCTGAGACATCTTGTTCCCTCCATGAGTCGACAGAGAAACCGAGTCACAGTCACCTGCTGTCACGCTGGATAATTAAACCCTGAATTCAAAAGATAAATCCAATTGTCTCACTAAGTACAAAACGTGGGGAGCCGCAGTTGTTCTCGTGGTTACAGCAGCGGATTCAAACCGAGTCGTCTCACTTTGATAGTAATTCTCATAAAACCGACAGGTGCAGAATTTGTTTTTTCCAATTTACTCGCACAATAGCTCCTCAGAGAGAAGTCACAAACACAACAGCTCCTCCAGTAAGTGAGATGAGCTGCTGTGTGTGCAGGTGGGAAACAACAGAAGCAAGTCTCACTGTCAAATAAACACAGAAATCTTACAAACACAACTGATCTGTGCAGTTCTTCAGGGTTTTTATCCTTCTGATCGTGGACATTGTCTTTATGTCTCTCTACTTCTAACAGGACTCGCCGGGTTGGACGCCAAATCCAGCGGGCGCCTGGGCACCAGGGCCATGGTGTACTACATGTCCACCACGGTGATCGCAGCCGTCCTGGGGGTGATCCTGGTGCTGGTCATCCACCCCGGGAACCCCAAGCTAAAGGCCAATCTCGGGCAGGGCAAGAAGAACGACGACGTGTCCAGTGTGGACGCCTTCTTCGATCTCATCCGGAATCTGTTCCCGGAGAACCTGGTGCAGGCCTGTTTTCAGCAGGTAGGAGTCTCGGTGGAGAAGAAGAAAGTTCTCACCCACCCAAGTCAAGTCTGATTCATTTGCCACTCGCCCCAACTGCTTTATTTTTTTTGTGTTCCGCTTCTTGTCCAGATCCAAACGGTGGTTACTAAAGTACCGGTGCCCACCAACAGGACCAAGGCACCCCCGCAGTTCACAGTGAAAAGGGCGCTGCAGTTCAAGAGTGGGATGAATGTCCTGGGTAGGTGAAGCGCTTGGAAACAGAAATAGAAATAAGGAAAACAAGTACATGAAGAACTCATATTCCTCCACCAGTGCTGCACAGTCGGACTTAATCATAATCATAGAAAAAGGGTTTTGATTCTGCATCTGGATCCAGATCTTCGTCAAAGTACTTCTAGTCGAGGGACACGTGCCAGATTGTTTTATTTATTTGTTTGAAGAGAGAAAATCAACAAAAATAAAGCTCTCGTTAAAGGATTAATTTAGTCGTGATGTGTCAGATATACAGAATAGATACGTATCATAGTAGATATCATAATTAATGTATAGAAAAACAGTGTGAAACATACAAAAGTCAATAACAGGTTCAGCCTGAATACCCGTCATGAATACTAACTGTTAGAGGTGGTATATATCTATAGAAGAGGTGAAGAAAAACCTAGAGAATATATAAAATACTAAAACGTGTAGATTATATACAGAAAAACATATCCAAAGAAAACATGCAGCAAAATAACAAAAGAACAACATTCGTCCATCGTCTATGAACAGAATATTATCTTTGTTGTCGTAGCAACAGACACACTGAGGTATAAACCTCATTCTTGTATATATTAAAGTAGGTTCATTTGAGACTGACCTGATGTCTCTGTGTTCGTCCTCCAGGTCTCATCGGGTTCTTTGTGGCGTTCGGTGTCATTATGGGCAAAATGGGAGAAAAGGCCAAGATGATGTTGGAGTTCTTCAACGTCCTGAACGAGATCGTAATGAGGCTCGTCGGTGCGATCATGTGGTGAGTGCTGAACCGGGCGCAGGAACTGATCCACGATCAGTGCAGCTGCCGATACTCAGAGTATCACACATGAACAAACACGACTCCTAATCCCACATGTGTGTTTCTCCAGGTACTCCCCGTTCGGTATCGCCTGCCTCATCTGTGGAAAGATCATCTCCATCGCCGACCTGGAGGTGGTGGCGAGGCAGCTGGGGATGTACATGGTCACCGTCATCGTGGGCCTCATCATCCACGGGGGCATCTTCCTCCCGCTGATATATTTTGTGATAGTAAGACAGAACCCCTTCACGTTCTTCATGGGAATATTCCAGGCTTGGGTGACCGCGCTCGGAACAGCCTCCAGGTTTGCGACATTTTCTTTTTAAATTATTCTCTCCTAATTTAAATTCCACAGGTTCATATTCACACCTTCACGTCTTTTAAATAACAACCACAACTTGTATTCCAAGTGGCGACTCACTTTGCCTCCATGTGGGATGTTTCTTTCCTACGCTCTATGTTTTATTAATGACATGAGATACATTATTTGGCCTCCTGAGGTGAGCTCGCTCGCTTCTTTCAAGTTCCTGCCTGCTTCACCGCGGCGCCATCTTCACAAGTAACACTTAATTATCAGAGTAACGCAAACAAAACAACTGCTGAGTCACAACTGACTTTGTCTCACCGTGGACTGGTGGTGAATTCAAATGAGAAGAAGTTTTAGTTTGTTCGGAGAAGTCAAACTCATGAAAGACGTCATGAATAAAACTTAATAAAATGGATTTATTAACAGATCCAGTCAAATTAAGTTGTTGTTGTTGAGGTTTCTTTGATTCTGCACATTGCTGGATGCCGTTTGTACCAATCAAGACCAAACCCTTCTTCCCGTTTGACCACAGTGCCGGCACCCTGCCCGTCACGTTCCGCTGCCTGGAGGAGAACCTGGGCATCGACAAGCGAGTGACGCGGTTCGTGCTCCCCGTGGGCGCCACCATCAACATGGACGGCACCGCGCTCTACGAGGCCGTCGCGGCCATCTTCATCGCTCAGATGAACGGGATCCAGCTCGACTGGGGACAGATCATCACTGTCAGGTGAGGACGTGGCCTCAGGGAGAGGTCACAGCACGTTTGTGAGAGAATGAATTGACAATAGACGGATACTGCAAAAATTGTGAATATTACAATTTAAAATCCTTTTTCTCCTGTAAATACTCATTAAATATGCATAAATTAAAACGTTTTTAACTACCCTCAACCTGGAAACATGTTCTTTTTAACATTCTTAAATAAAACTATGGTTTATATAATTGGATCTCTAAATCCACTTAGTAAAGCTGATTTTCTCTGAGTTATTGCAGTGACTGAGTGTCGAGCGTGTGCAGTGTGTGTGTGTTTGTCGGGGGCTGTGAGCCTGTGGTTTGTCCCGCTGAGCGTTGGACTTGTCTCCTGTGCAGTATGACAGCCACCCTGGCCAGTGTCGGAGCCGCCAGTATCCCCAGTGCGGGACTCGTGACCATGCTCCTGATCCTCACGGCGGTGGGGCTGCCCACTCAGGACATCAGCCTCCTGGTGGCTGTCGACTGGCTGCTGTGAGTTCAACACCAACACAACACCGGCCCACGAGTTTAGAGCCATCACGGGTTTGTTAGAAGACTTCCTTCAGACAGAAATACGTTTATTCTTCTTTCGATTAATTCAAATCGACAAAACTGAGAAATGTAAGAAATGAGAACTACATCATGCACAGTGAGTTTTAATAGAATAACAATGTTTGTTAGCTTTTAAACACAACTCTCCACAACCTGATTCCAAACTCTGACTGTGAAGTTGCTTCATGAGATGAGATAAGATAAGATAAGATAAGATAAGATAAGATAAGATAAGATAAGATAAGATAAGATAAGATAAGATAAGATAAAACATTACACTGGGGAAATTAAGCAGCAGCTCGTCAGGATGAGGTAGACAAGAGAATAAAGAAATATAAAAAGACGATAAAATCACTTTAAAAATAAACCCACACCTTCATCACCCACATGACTTAAATATAGAATATTTTGTTTTTCTTTGTTTGACTCTCTACATATATTTATGTTTTCTTCACACACACACAGTCATTGAAACAGATAACTTTAATTTAATTTAAAGTTTATGCTCTGTCTTATTTCATTCAGTGAGCACAGTGCTCAGGTCTCTACAATGTTTTGAGGGGGATGTACACGACTAATACAGCCATGGCTAAGGGGCGGAAATCATGTACAAACCATTACTTCCTGTACAGGGGAATCCATCGTCTACAAACCATTAACGTCTGTAGAGGGGAATACATCCTATAGCTTTTAAGAAACTTCAAACAAAACTAGAGGAAAATGTCAGTGGAACCAAAATCATCAACACAAACCCATCAACGCTAACCGCAACTTTATATAAATCCCTCCAAATATAGTTGGGATAAGACGGTGCAGTGTTAATGTTTTGGTTTGTCTCCTCGCTCCCTCTCCCCCGACACTTCAGGGATCGTTTCCGGACCTCGGTGAACGTGGTGGGCGACTCGTACGGCGCCGGCATCGTCTACCACCTCAGCAAACACGAGCTGGACTCGTTCGACGCCCAGCAGGCCCGCATGGACGAGTTCGAGATGGCAAAGACACAATCCTTCTATGAAAATAACAGCAACCAGAATGTATACACTAACCACAACTCAATCTTGATAGACGACTGCAAGGTACATTTCATGTTAACGGACAGAGAGACGTGTATGTAGAGAAATCCTCCCCCCCCCCGGCTCTGTCCACGTGTTTTTGTCTTCCTCTCTATGTGCTTGTGTTTCTTTTTTCTACGTGACTTTGTGTGTCGGTGCATTTGTCACCATGTGCATAGTGACTGTCATTATGAAAAAGCAGTTTTTTGTGATACCAGGTTCCAAAAAAAAAGCAAAACTCACATTATACATTTGTTTTTTTTTGTTTTTTTTTATCATCCATCAAAAATTCTCATATAAACTCCAAATGAAAGCGTTGTCTTGTACACGTTTGTACTTTAGTGTGTACTTTGTTGTGATATGTCTTGATTTCACTTTTGTCTACCCAATTGGACATGTATTTATGGCAGCCCTGACCAAATTACAGTTTTTTCTATAACCTCCTCAGAGTTTTTGTGGTACACATAAAGACTGCTGTTTCACTGACGACTCATCCAAACTGACGCATTCATTCATGAAATGCTGATCTCAGATCTCCCCATCTTTAGCGTAGCTTTAGCGTTCTAAACAAACAGAAACTCGGAGAATTCTCATGCATTAAGTTTCTGTTGATATTTCATTGCCTGTTTAATGCAACTTTTATTCATTTTTCTGATGCTATAAAGTTGCATTGTGATCATTTTTGATAAGGATTGTAATTCGGTTGGGCAGAGAATCCATAAAATACATGGCCAACAGTGGAAGACAGCTCCTCTGTATAATTCTGTCAATAACGATATGTATCAGCTGATCAGAGGACATGTTTGTCAATGCCGGGGGATTCACAAACTAAGCCCCGCCCCCAAGGCCAGTGGCCCGATGTACTGGAGCTATGGCTTCTCTGCCCACAGCCGGTGACGCTCTGTGAATGAAGGTGCCTTGGCCCCCCCAGTGGTTAGATGTTTCTTGATAATTGCTTTCAGGTCACCATGGGGAAAAATGGCAAGACTACAGACTTCTCTCTTGTTGAGGAGGAACCATGGAAATGCCAGAAATAAAGCAGACTCAGAAGCTGCTGCGCCTTACCCTGAGTTCCACCATCTTGTACTCCTCTGCTGACGCAACTAGAAACAAAACCACAACCAAAAAAAATATGTTTATGTCATATACAAAAAGAAGAAAAATGTAATTAGCAGAGTCAACAGTTCTGCGAGAACAGAACAAACAGTCGGACGTTTGTTTTTTGGTCAGTGACCCGTCCGGGGGAGCTACTGGAACAAACTGCTCGAGACTCACCAACCTGTATTAGATCTTTTGCATTTGCGCTACCTGGACACAAACTGCATTGAACGGGGTCACGCACCCGTTCCAGAAGAATAAAAAACCCCTCGCTTGACAACACTCAGGGCCTTACTCGGTGCTGCTTCGAGAGCATGGGAGGAGTGAACAGTGCTGCATTTGGCATTATGGTGTAAGTGCAAGAAGGTTAAATACTGCTATTACCTTTGACTTTTTGACTTATGAGATTACGCCTTGGTCGTCATGGTCAAGCCTAAGAAGCGGAGCTTAGGGCTTAGGACCATAAGGGGAGAAGGGGCGTGGCCTCTAAATGTGGTAACAAACAGTACAGGATGTTTTGCAAAGATCTATACAGCCAGAGGATAGAGAACGAACAAGGGTGCCCTCCCTGTTATGTATTTATTGACGTATTTTTTTTTGTATATATGTTGTTTATGAGTGAAGCACTGCGATTGTGTTTGTAGTAAAAAAAACAAAAAACAAAACAAAAGTATGCCTGTGTACTTGAGTTTATGTGTTTCCCTGAGAGTGGAAGAGAGAGAGAGAGGGGGGGGGGTGGGTGGGGGGGAGAAAGTTTGAAGGAAAGCTGGTGATTGTGAAGTCTCTCAAACTCTCAGCAGGCCGGTGCATTGCTCTGTTTTGTTGCAAACTGTCTGTTTCTTTGCTGTTATACAACCTTGCCTTGAAGACGTCAACTGCCGAGTGCAGTCGGTTTGATTTCTGGAGAAAAGTTACTCCGGTTCACGAATAACAGTTTAGCAGAGGAAATAAAAAAAAACAGCTTCCACCTTCCGGCTTCACTGACCTCTGGGTGAGGACGGCTGGGCCTTCCTCATCACCACATATCAACTTGGATTTAATATATTTAAAAAATATTTTTCTGCACAGTAGACATAACAAGGCTTGCAAATGCATGTAGAGTTAAGAAGCTTCGGTTCACGTTTGTTTAGCGCACACTAACTTCTGCCTCCAGTTCTCGTTCGGATCAGAAGCCGTGACAACAAGGTCGTTGGATGTTGATGCTGTATTTGTATTTATATGTTTTGAGTTTAAGTCTGTGTAATAACCTGAATTTATTTATTTCTCTTTTCATATAAGCGACAGCTTATACGTTCATGTTTAAAGTGCCTCCTTGCACTTTGTGTATATACTTTATTTAGACATGTATAGAATTTAATTTTTTTTGCTATGCTTAAAGTTTCTATAAAAACTATATCTCTAGCTCTCTCTATTTAAAAATAAATATGTATGTGTGTAGCAATGTTAGTACAGTGGAAATGTTCTTTTAATGGGCCGCTAGTTGTGACAGGTTGTGAACGTAGGGAGATTTATTTTATAACCATACATTCAATTTATGTTTTTAAAGCAACACTGTGTAACTTTTACCGAGAAACAGCGCCCCCATGTGGTGGCTCCTTGTCAGTGCGATGAAGTGGTTTTCATGTAGAGTAAAAATCTAAATCTATCAATGTGTTGAGTGGAGCTGTGACTGCGTATTCGCACTCACTGAACTTAAACACAACGGAACGCTGGAGATTACCCATGATCCTCTGCTTCCTGAACCAGAAGAGCTGCCGCTGTAACAAATCCACCAAACTCTGTTAAGAATTCTTCATATTTAAAAAGTTTCCTGCTGAATATTGGAGATAAACTCTGGTTTTGAATAACTTCTAAGTCTTTTAAAAACTGATTTACAGTTCTTTATTACTCTTTCAAATGGCTTAGAGTGATTCTAGACCATTTAAGCTTCACCTATCGCCATTTTTTCCACTTGTCTGCAATGGGAATTTCCACTTGTATGCAATGGGAATTGAATGTTTTAATCGACTGCAGGTCCGAGACTCCGGAAGTTTCCATCTGCAGTGATGGAAACGTTTGAGTTGTTGGTGCATTATCGACGTGGAAAATTACATCACAGGGGATTCTCCCTTTTCCACGTCAGTGAACCATCAAACTCCTTTTTGAAGCTGTGATTTTTAAGGTGAAAAAGTTGCATATTGTTGCTTTAAGAGAAACGACTGAGCTCCAGGTGGTTGTCTCTTGACAACATTGTATTGTTATTGATTCATTGCAGATGTTGTATCTTAAGGTTATGCAGTGTTGTATGCATGATAATATTGGTGCTGGCAACTACACTTTGTCTGCATGTTGTTGACCTTGAAGCTCATCTCCCACCTCGATAATCAGAAATCTGAAAAAAGAAAAACAATCATAAATCACATACACCAATTTCCCATTGATTCCATTGGTCCTTTTCCTAGATAAGAGCATGCTGTTAGTCAGCTGGCCGAGTGTGTTTGGTGTTTTCTATGAACAGGTTCAGTTGTACAATCTTTAGGAAATAAAAGTTGTGTTTTCTATCGTTTCTCTTTGTTTCTATGCACATACTGGTCCCAGTACGTTTTCAAACACCTCCTCTTGTGTCGGACTTTCATTGTAACGCACGACTTCTTTCTGACGTTGACTACACTACAAGCTAATGCCGACAACAGAGCACAGAAACATTTCTCAGGCTGAACGGACTGGAAACGTGTACATGTTTTAATACCTGTGTGTGTGTAAATATTAATGGGAACAAATAAACGTTTATTGAATGAGCTGCTGCTGTGTTTATTTCTCCGGTGACGCGATGCGGTTACGTGAACAAAGCTAATGGGCGGAGTTCTTCAGAGCTTACATAACGAACGCTGGGAAAGCGTTAAGTTACATTCCACATCATATTTTTTAATAACATTAACACAAAGAGATTTAAGTTACATCATAAAGAAGGCACAGACAAAAACAATCATTTTCTTTCGTCACAGATTTAAAAACTGTTGTTATCAAGTATTTACAAAAGGACACAACAGGAAATGAAGCGCTGACTTTTTGTAGTCGTTTTTTTGAAATAAAGGGCATTTGTGCATCTCACCCCAGACCGATTTGGCTTGTTGCAGTTAATGCCAGAGTTTATATTGAAATAAATAAAATCAACCAAAGTGTTGCTGTAGATTCAAAGGCAGGGTGTGGCGAAGGTCAGCAGGAAAAACCAGATCAGGCTGGTTGCTGAGGAAGGGTTCCACAGACGATCCTCTGCTCAAACAGTTTTTGTTCCTCTGGTCAAATCCGTCTGTTACAAAAACAGTTGCGTGGTTCGTGATGAGTCCCAAGCCCCCAGAGGCTCTCTCTCTCTCTCTCTCTCTCTCTCTCTCTCTCTCTCTCTCTCTCTCTCTCTCTCTCTCTCTCTCTCTCTCTCTCTCTCTCTCTCTTGCTTGTCAGTGTGATGAATAACTCTCTGGAAGTTCCTCCAGAGGGATGACAGTGTACTCTGACATCCCGTTCTCCATGGGCTTGTCTGTGGGCAGGAACGTCTCCATCTCTTGCCCCATCTGCTGGTCTGAGGAGTCGGTCTTGGTCTCTGCCTCGGTCACCTTGCGAGGTCCATTCCACCTGCACATCGAGGAAGAGACAGGGATTTAATTCCATGCTCCAAAAAAGTCAGAAATAGTTTTCTTTTCTTTGTGATTATCGAGTCTTACTTGTCTCTGGTGGCGATGGCGACGCACAGCATGACCAACATGGCAACACCGACGATAAAACCAAGGATGATGATCCAACCTGGAGATATTGCAGAGAATGGGTTGATTAGTTTTATGCCAAGATGTTAGCTGGTTAAAGAAATCGATTTTTGTCCTGGACTCACCTGGTGTCCCCTGCTGCATTGGAGGAATGGCATTTTCAACAATGGGTAGTTGAAGACCTAAAGGAGGACGAACTCTTAGAATCATCCATAGGAAACAATGTTGTGATATGTCTTGATTTCACTTTTGTCTACCCAATCAGACATGTATTTATGGCAGCCCTGACCAAATCACAGTTTTTCTATAACCTCCTCAGAGTTAGTGGTTAGATGTTCTTGATAATTGCTTTCAGGTCACCATGGGGAAAATTTGCAAGACTACAGACTTCTCTCTTGTTGAGGAGGAATCATTGAAATGCCAGAAATAAAACAGACTCAGAATGGGTTGATTCCTTTTATGCCAAGATGTTATCGATGTTAAACCAAAGCTGGTTAATGAAATCGATTTTTGTCCTGGACTCACCTGGTGTACTGCTTGCTGCCCCCTGTGGCGATGGAGGATTGAGAAATCCAACACCGGGTAGTTGACGACCTAAAGGAGGACAAACACTCTTAAAATCTGCCATAGGAAACAATAAAGACAGTATTATAGTGATTTCAGGTCAGAACTGTTAGGGATAGAGGGCATTACCTTTTTTGATTGGATTATCAGCCAAACTGGTTTCATTCATTACTGTTTCTTTGGTGGCTGATGAGTCTGAAGAAAGTTCGGGAGTTGTGGATTGGAAGAGAATAGCCGTGGAGGTCGATGGTGCGGCGCTGGTTTCTGTGAAGGAACATTTAAAACACAAGGCTTAATATCTTCATCTGCAAAGAATAAAGACGACGTGATGGTGATTGGAGGTGAAACTATTTTTCGAGAAGCTGACGTACCTGCTGTCAATCCTGACCCGGATCCTTCAACGTCTTCAAACAGAGGGATAAAAGCAGCCTTGGAGGTCGATGCTGCAGTGCTACTGTCTGTGCTGGAGCTCGTGGTGGCGTCCTGCTCGGACACCTCTCCGTCTCCAGACCCCGAGTCGGAACTCAGGGTGCCCAGGAAGCTGGAGACAGCGGGGTCAGTGGTCTGGGCGGCCGCGGTGTGGGGGGGTGGTTGACGGTTCGGCGTCATTTGGCACTGATGAGGTGGGTTCCTCTGAGGTCTCCTCGCTGGGCTCCTCAGTGGGCTCCTCTGAGGTCTCCTCGCTGGGCTCCTCAGTGGGCTCCTCGGTGGGCTCCTCGGTGGGCTCCTCGGTGGGCTCCTCGGTGGGCTCCTCTGAGGTCTCCTCGCTGGGCTCTTCAGTGGGCTCCTCACTGGGCTCCTCAGTGGGCTCCTCAGTGAGCTCCTCGGTGGGCTCCTCGGTGGGCTCCTCACTGGGCTCCTCAGTGGGCTCCTCAGTGAGCTCCTCGCTGGGCTCCTCGGTGGGCTCCTCGTTCACTGCCTCATTGGGGTCAGAGGGCGGCTGCTGGGACGCAGGGGCGTTCGTTTTGGGCGATTCAGTCGTGAAGAAGTTGACGAGGAAGCCGTCGGTCACCGCCTCTCGCAGAACGTCTTCCTCAGCTTTGGCCGGGATCTCGGTCACAGCTGAGAGAAAAAACAGAGATGGAAAAAACCCACAGGTCACGTGAAGTGTTTACCAACCGGCCCTGACATGAGCGAGGAGGAAAGCTACAGAGCTTTTTTGTCAAGTGTTACAAAGTGGTCTTATGTGGGCTTATGTGCTTCGCCCCGTATTCTTGTATAAACTTGCGCTCCGGGTGTGGTGAGAAACGGTAATGATTAACATCGGCGACTAATCATCAGCGAGTGGGTTGACAAAAGAGAGGCCGGCTCATCAAAGCAGCCGTTTGGCTGAGAGCAAACCACACAGCGCTGACACACCTCGTAAACCACCAGAGCTCAGTTTGAGTTGGACTGAAGCCACTGACACAGCTTCATGTCACAGAAAGAGGAAGAAGCAAGAGGAGGAATCAGGCCACGGGTTTGATCACATAACCAATATAAATATTCATTCTTCTCTTGTGCATTTAAATGTGTTTTAGCCGCCTGTATCATACCAGTGGTGAGGTTATAGTTTATTAACATGATCAGTGGAGGGACAATGATATTTTTCCATTTAATGCTGTACCTTTATACTTTTACTCTTCTCCATTTCCGAATTAAATATTTAGATTTAAATTCATTATATGTATAGATTTTGCCACTATTTACATTTCAGAATAAGATTTTATATTGAAAACCGAATACAAATCTGTGGTTTCCAATGTTTTGTCATGTTTCCACCTACAAAGAAAGTGTCTATGAGCAACGATTAATATCTGAGGCCCAAGGAGGTAAAATATAACATTTCCCCAAAAATCTAAGATTAGAGAATAGTGAAAAGGTATTATTTTATTTTAATTAATATTGTTTTTCCTAAGGCTTGAATTTCATTAATAATACAAAAACATTGTTACGATCACTTGAAGAAACGATCTGTCTCCCTGACCCTAAAGAGCCTTGTGATATCTCAATAAGATGTTAATTAAAAAGCTAAAGGAAAACCAATAAGAATCAAATCACACTTCTCCATTTCCCATTTCTGCCCACATCATGTTCTGCTCCAGTGAACACTATGAAATTACCAGTCGCCAAACGTGACAGCTCTGTGCCAATCTTTGGTTTCACCTCATTCAAGCCGTACGCATTAATGCACCTCCTGGAGCAGCTCGGAACATTTCACAAAGGCGTCTGTGTGTAATCTGGAGGTGCGAGTGAAACCTGTGCAGCGACTATGAAATCCTATTCTTACTGAGAGAGTCAGACGTGGAACACGAGGAGCATCTGAGGTGGCGGCAGCGAAAGCGCTGACTCATGAGGAGGCGAAAAGGACACTTTGGGAATTGTTGACATCTCAGAGTTCTGCACTGAATATTTTCTGTAGTTTTCAGCCTTCAGTGCCCGTGAGCCCGGCCTCACGAGTCCTGGGATATAGACGAGAGTCGGGAGATTCATTGACCGTCAGTGAGAGTGACCACGTAAGCAGAAAAATTTAAATCCCCCTGGATTTGGACCTTCATTTAAAGTTTGATTCTCAAAGGTAAAAAACAAACGTCTGATAAGTTAATTCTGATACAGAAGCAAAGTGAAAAAAGAAAGTGTTTGGCATAAGTTTTTAAAACAGATAAACTTTTTAAAAACCAATAGAATAAAAAAGAGAAAGTATTTCAACTTACAAGGAACCGGTGTCATCTGGACAACAGCCAGAAGTCCAAGAAAAAGTCCAAAAAGAACATTGTTCATCATCATTCCAGAAAGTGATTGAGTTAAGGACTGACGTTATTAGTTCACAGGTCGGAACTATTCAGCTGAACCGATTTGAAACAGATGAATCATGCACTTGCCTGTTATATACACCAGCAGGGAGGTGTGGCATCAGTACAACAATTGTTGGCACTACACAAAAACACACACACAGAGGAGGGCCGGCGCACCTGGGAACACACCCTATCTCTCTCACTTTCTCACGCTTCTTTCCTCCTTCTCCCATCAGACGCACAAAGAAAATATACAAAAAATTGTACTGGAAGTTTCTTCATAAGGAAGTACGGAAGCGAATTGCATTCACTTGGAAAAAAGAAATCTGTTTTTCTGTGATTTTTCCGAGATAGTTATCTCATAAAATATTTTTGGTTTTCCGTACCTCCGCATCTTCATTACCAAGCAACACAAATACAACAAACATAACAAATAAAGCAGAGGAGACTGTAAACATTATAAAGGCCATAATGAGATCCATAGCTGCCAGATACTAACAAAATACCAACAAAAATTACAAATAGGAAATACAGTTTGCCTAATTTCATTAGAGGAGAACCCGCAAGAGAATAAAGGGTACATCAGTTTCTATTAGATTTTGAGAGTTTGTAAGGGACCAGAGTTAAATCATTAACTTATTAATTAATTTGTTTATGATGTCTAATGGACAGAAGAACTGGTTCATGACAGTTAAAACTAGTAATAAGTAATAATCAAACTAGATGTACCTGGTCTAACATAACAATTAAAACCAGAATTCAAATTCATCAACACCAGAAGGAACTAGAAAGTCAGAAAGATGCTGCATCTGTAGTTTTAGATACTTTCCCATATTATCACTCCCATGTTAAGTCGTGGATTATTATTGAAGAACACGAGTAGATACAATAATAATACATCTGCAGCTCATTAAAGACCATTTCAGTTGTGTGTATGTGCTTTCAATGTATTTCCCATGCATTAGCCTTGACCTTTAACTCTGGTCCCATGCTGTGACCTTGACCTTTGATGGATTTGAAGAAATAAATCGATAACACCAGGTCCCGATCTTTACCTGCAACCAACGTGTCAAGTTTAATCACAAGCAAATGAAAACTGCCAGAGTTATCGCTGTGATCAGCAAACAGGCAAAATGCAGTGTTTAAAAATGGCAGGAACATTTCAAGACAAAACAATGATAATCTATTTCAGTTTGTGTAACATCGTTTTCTTACTGAAGAATGTTTGTTGTGTTTGGACCTGAAAATTGATTCATATCATCAGCAATCCTTTTTATCTTCCTCCGAACCCACTGATGAGCTGATTCCAGACACACAAAGAACAATTTCAATGTATTTTTTGGCTTTTTAGTTAGATTCATATATAAAACTAAAGACAATTAAAGTATTAAAGGTAATAGCTGCAATAAACAATGAAACATGAAAGCTTATTATTGCCATCTTTGCCGGAAGGAGCATTCAGATCTTCATGTTGTGACAGACAGGTTAGAGACCTCCACCACAGACACACACCACAGACCATCAGTGGGGACCACACAGCTGTGTGATAAAGTCCCAGCTTCATTATTAACAACAGCAAGAAGTGAAAGTTCTCTGTGCACAGTTGGAAAAACAGCTTTCAGAGAAATGCGGAATCTGTTTGCCCGACAGCAAACTCCTCCGAACGCAGCTCAGGTGGAGAGAGCTCAGGTAGAGATGATAAATCATGAGCGGCTCTGGAGACACATGAAACAACCCCAGCCTCATTAGCACTTCCCCGGGATTCTACCTCCCGCCAGCCGGGGGGATTCGAACAAACCAACAACCTTCACTCGTGGTCTCGTTTCGATGTTTCTGAAAATACGCAGATTTGGACTCGGCTCTGTATATCTTCTTCCCTCAGGCAGTGTGGAGTTGGTATATAATGATTGTTGTGATATGCTGGTATATGACGGAAATGGATGCGTCACCACAGAGCTGTGGCCCCCGGCCTTCCTGGCACGTTTCATAACCTTGCGACACTCGTGATGAATTACTCAGCGTGTGTGGGTGAGCGCTCGTCCAGACTTGAACACCACACCTAGTAAGAGTTTCTCTGTTACTTTAGATAATGACTCGTTACAATACAATTTCATTAGGTAGGGTGAGTAACTTGACTGACTGCAAAAACTCACTTGCACCGGCTAGACAAGGCAAGTGAGTCAAGATTTAAACGTTCTCAGTGCGCAGTTGCCTGTGGGTGACGGAGGGGTCTGTACACCTGAGTGTGGGAGAGTTTGAATCCCGAGAGGCTAAATGTGAGGAAGACAATGACGTTTTTTATTTATTATCCTAATGATCTTCATCCCCCAGAGTATCTAGAGGATGGTAGAGGCCACTTTCAGATGGGCTCTGATTCCAGGAGATAATTATTATCTACTGAACTGTGAAGATAACGTTCTCTGGAAGTTTGGAAACTAAAAAAAGTAAAAAACAACAACATTGCAGCTGATTCCTCTCCAACAACTTCCAGCACATGCAATATGTTGTAGTGTTGTATGTATTTGTACAGCATTTAAAACTCAATCATACAAACTTGTCACTGTTGAGCTCTAGTTGGGTTGAAGCAGATTTATCTGGAAAGTTGTTGTTGTCTTCTGTGCTGAAACATAACGTCAGTGTTCTGGGGTCTTGTGAGTAACGATGGAGGCTGTAACTGGTGAAGAGTTTCATCATGCAGCAAACTTCAGTTGCTCTTCAACTAACATGAGGGTGAATCAGTGATGACAGGATTCTCTTTTCGAGTTGAGCCGTTGCTTTTTACATTTTCAGAGATATTTGGACTCAGAGCAGTATTTCTCTTTGGTTGAGTGTTTTACATTTTTCAGCAGCGAGCCTTGATATCGAGCCCTGAACGTCCCCACCCCGCTGGTGCAGGGCTTTTTCTTCCAAAAATATTCCAGTGCGTTTAAATCTTGAAAAGTGGAATAGCCTGAATTTCAAAAAGCAGGGTCTGAACAGGAGCCCTGTCGGCCGGTTTCCAAATGTACAAGTAAAAATCTTTGATGTTCATCTCTCTCAGTGATTCAAAAGTAAAAGACCAGACACACACTCGAGCGCGGCCCCCCACACACACAGACAGACACACACACCTCAGGACTACCACGTTTTCAACCTCACCGTGGTTTCTCTGTGTTCATGTATAATCAAACGTGTGAATGGACAAACTTTTGCAAAGCAGCAGAACACGAGGTCTTTGGAGGTAGATGTGCAGGTCAATTAGCCGCCTGTGTAGACTCCCCTGCTCTGCTCTGATCTCATGTTTCACAGCAAACACCATTGTTGCTGTCCCTGAAATCCCCAGACAACTGAGCTTACCTCACACAAAGATCTGGGGAGGAAATCATGTTGCTTTACTACCGTCCCATGTTGACCTCATCATTGAGATGTGAAGGGAGATTTATTAACTCAAATATGGAGGCAAGAAAACTGGAAAGGAAAGATAACATTCAATGGAAGTTTCGAAGGTTTTTGGGATGGTCACCATGAGTTCCATTAAGGTCGGCTGAGGCTGAGGAGCAAAGGTCAGTGGTTCGATCTCCGGCTGCTCCAGTCTGGAATCCAAAGTGTCCTCTCACGATATCGAACCCAAAATGTCCTCTGACAGCTTTTAAGGACAATAAGCAAAGCATTAAGTAGCACTGTGTTAATGGGTGATTGTGATTTGGGTTGTTAAATGAAAGTTCTCTATGAATACAGACTATTTACCATTACACTATTTAATCTGATTCTATGTTTTCATTTCTTGTGTTCAACTGAAACTTCACAGTAGAAATTGCACAATGATAGAGTTGAATTAAAATATGTTGGACAATGGGTTTAAGATATACTCCAAAATATGACTAAACTGAATTAAAATGTTCCTTAACTAATCATCGCATGGATAATAATAGACTTGTTTAAAGTTAACGAGTTAGCATCAAAAATAACACTATTGTTGTGGCTTGCAAACCGTCACCACTGAGTCAAAGTTGCTCTCAAGCTGTATTTGTGTTTCTTCTACCTGAATGACGTTTGAACCTCTATCCCTGTTTGACCCATATTGGATGAAGGTGAAGCGAGGGAACACGAACCGGTGCAGGTAGCAGCTATTCTGCTGAATTGTTGAATTCACAGTCACATGTAAATAAGCGGTGCGGCCTAAGCAGATCTGTTTTTCTACAAGAGGCAACAAGAGGCGTTTTGGTCAGTGCCGGTTTTTCAAATGATCGAAAGTGGAGTACTTGACTAAGTGTCTTTACTTTGGATAGAGTGCCAAGCTCATTGGATTCTGACACACATTAAAACACATAAACTTTGACTTCCTGCCCACTTCGCCACCTGGAAACCACTTTTGGGAAACACCCAATGTTTGTGTTTGCATGTTGCTAACTACTCAGGTAATTAGGCAGGAGCCCAATATGCTGACGTCCATGTCCCAAATCTGGCTCGGCTGCATTTATTTACACCACCGACAAAACTTGACGTGGCAAAACATGGCAGGCCGCACGATTCCAAGGTGCCACTCCTTTTCGTTTGCAGGTGAATTCTGCCTTAAGGGTTTCAGGAGCTATTGTATCCAGGATGGGCCGATTCAAAATTTGTTTCAATCCACGAATAGAAACGTAAACTTAAGTCTGTATTAACTGTTCCCATGAACCCAAACAAGTTCATATAGATGATGTTATAATAATAAGCCATACATATGTTTGCATTACCTGCCCATCATGGTTTCACTTTGATTCAAGTATAAATGGTATCATCCAAGTGTTCTGCAGTGGTTTTGATCTGGGGTTTTCAAAAAATACCTTAATCTTATCGTATTTAAATGACAGTAATTCTGAGCCAATTCTTTTTTTTCCACATTGATTGAAATGTTTTATTCATTATTGATTAGATACAAATATGAATGTAGATGAATGGATGACTGAGACATCATGTTCACTCTGAAATGCTTCATTATGTTGTTTATATCCTGTATTCAGATTTACATTTACTCTGTTCTATTTAAAACTTTACTACATTTTATTACATTCGATATTTAACTCTGGATGTTATGTTTACTTAATGAAAGCTCCAGATAATACAAGTAAGTAAGAGAATCCTACACAGTCATCAGCCTCATTGTCTCAGAATTTTTTTGCAGGGATTCATTCGATTGATTTTGAAATATAAATGAACCTTTAACCTGCTGCTGGATGTAATTACTTAATTAATTAAAGTTATATGGGTTCGTCCTCATGGGACCATTTATATCTGTAGTTTTAATTGCAAATCAAATCCATTAGATAATTGGTGACACACAATTCCAAAGTGGTGGACTGACCGCCTGGCACCACCATCCCTGGAGTCTATCACTGTTTAAATGATTGAAAAGACGATTCAAGTTGAACTGTATGAATCCGTAGCCAGTCCATACATCTGCCCATAGATACAATCATATAGATGCTGTAAGATTATCAAAGATTGAGCTGTTTCAACCAATTTCCCACACACACCCAGCCTGTGTTTGTGCCACTGGTGCAGTTTGCAGAGTTTGATGACACTTCACTGTTACACAACTCACTCGCTGATCTCTGATGAGGCCTCTGACGAGAGGTAGACCCTCGGTGACATCTGCCAGACTGTAGATCGGCCAGAACACATTACTCACAGCATTATTTTCAGTGTCTCATACCCAGTTTGGGGACTTGGAGTCTTCTCAACAGGGAACAACGCAAAGCTGTTCGGAGGAGTGGCTGCCCTGCGAGGAGCACTCGTCAGCAATTCACGGTAAAGTCCCTCAAAGCAAAGAGACAGCATGTTCCGAATAGATGCAGAAGTGTTATAAAGTAAATCTCAGTGTTTCTGGCTTGTTTGGAATAGAACTGAGCGCACAACAGCCAAACAAGATGATTTTTCAATAAAAATACTAATTAAAGCCCTTTCTCCCCTGCCGCCTGTGTTCTGCTACCAAAATCACAGTCGGTTTTCAGATAAATATTGGTGACTCACCACACAGTGACTTGAAATCTGTGAAGCATGGATCATCACATTAGGGACAATTATAAACATATTTAAAGTTGTGGCGTAAGTCCAACTTGACCCGTATAAGCTTTGTCTGTTCCTGTTTGACTCATATTGGATGAAAGCAAAGGGAGGGAACACAAAGTGCAGGTGGCAGCTGTTCTGCTGAATCGTCCAATTCACAGAGATGTTTTCCACATGAGGGAACATGCGTTATACTAATCAATATGCATATTTTCATATGCAGTAAATGTTTATATGACAACAGACATATTAAATAGTTTATTTACTGCATATATTCAATAGCTCGGGCTCAATATCAAGGTTGATTTAGGAGAAAAAAGGGGGGGGGGACAGGGGCTCGTTAATTTACATCATTTAAAAAGGTATGAGATTGCTTTAAGTAACACGTGGCAAAAAAGAAATCATCCACCCATCCATCATCTATTCCGCTAAATCTTGGAGGCTGGCGTTGGGGGGGGTTTTGCAAATTCCACCCCCCACACACACGTAGGGATGAACAATCCCTTTAATTAAAAATAAGGATTTAAATGCATGAACGTCTTTCTCCAGCTGTTTCGTTCTGGTAAACTTGTAGTCTGTGATTATATAAAGGGAATGAAACCTGAGTTAAAAAATAAAATATGTGAAATGTCAAAACTTTACAACATAGAGTCTGACTTTTATTAAGTCAATGAGCCGAGATGCATGATGTAGATTAAAAAAGAACTATGATGTTAGCCCTAATTGCATTCCTGTGATCTCAGTTTAAGGAAACAGCATGTTATCACACAGACGAGGCTTAACACACAACTGAGCAGATTTGAAGTGCTGCACATGATTGATATGAAGATGTAAGTTTTCTTTTTATCACAGTAGGTAGCAGAAGAAACAAACTGCAGTTCATCATCTAACCAGAGAGAGCGACCAGTGCATGTGTATAAACACTTATTGAGGTCCAGACTGAGCTTTAAACCAGTAACGAGAGTATGAGGGGATCTATATGTGTAAATAATGTAAGTAAAATTAGTATTTACAGCCTTGTGCATGTTTCAGGCAATACAGATGTTCTGGTTCTTATCCATCATGCAGTCCAGACAAGGTAGGTGTCTGTAAATCATTTATACATCAAATATATCCTCTGCAGCGACAGGGAGTCCTGCAACAGATGGTTGAGACGCCTGCAGAGCTCAGGTCTCTACATCGTGGAGGCAGTCTGAGTTACAAGAGGAGACAAATGAATCCACAGAAGAAATGTGGCAGGTTCTCTGAGATGCTCGGAGCCTCCTCACCTGCCAGACACGACCCTGGAGGACTGGTGGTGACACTGCACTTTGTATCAAGCTAATTAAGATAAACCTTTTTCATTGTTCTGGAAAGCATCCTCACTTTATTTTTAGAATGCAATTAAAATACACAGATTTATGTCTTCTTTACCCAGAAAGGAAAAATTGAATATTTATACAACATGATTATACTTCTTACACTGAATAATCTAAATACATCTTCCACTACAGAGGATTCAGTGATATGAACAGTATCAGCCAAACCTTATCTGGTTTTGGGACACATCTATAGGTACTGATAGGCAGAGATAGGGCAGAGATATCACCATATCAATTCCATATCATAAATAAGATGAAAGAAGGACACATCAAAAATGTTACACAATATATAACCAACAAATCTATAACTTTCCAAGTGTTTAGATATTGGAAACAAATGTGACTTTTGCAATGAGGCTCCAGAATCCTTCTATTTTACCATTGTTTAGATTCAGTTACTTTTTGGACTCGATTGAAAATGTTTATATATTGTGTTATAACTGATCATAATATTGAAATTGTTAGGGTTAGTTTTTATGTATATTTATTTCATTTTATTTCCCAATTCATTTATTTGACTCTTAGTTAATACTAAAAAAAATTTGGTGAAAATCTTAGCATTTTTAATTAACTCAATAACTTTGGGATATTCCCACAGTTCTGCTCTGATTTTGATGTTTGCCTTTAACATCAAAAACTCTGTGCACAGACATCAGTGGTGAAGCTCGTCCTCCATCGCAGGTCAAGTCCCGACACCGCCTCCAGGTCTGGATGGTATGTTCACAGCCAGAATTCATTTTCTTAATGATGATGAATGTGAAACCTTCCCGACAATATGCGCCTTGTGTACTGTTTCCCCTGATTGCTTGTGCAGAAGATTTGTTATTATCGCCCGGTATGTGTCGTGTGATTTGAGGTTATATATAATATACCAACGTACCAATTTACGAAATTATTGGTAATATTAATGGTTAAAGTTAACCTTGCCAAGATTACTTCCAGGGAAAGACTCTCCCTCCCATGACATTGACAACTTCTTAGTAGTCCCCACCCAGACTGCTAGGAACCTTGGTGTCAACTCTCCCTCACTGCCAACATTACTGCAACAACCCGTTCCTGTCGATACATGCTGCACCACATCAGGAGCCTACGTGCCCTTCTTGCTCAGAAAGCGCCGCAGGTTCTGGTCCAGGCTCTGGTGCAGGTTCTGGTCCAGGCTCTGGTGCAGGTTCTGGTCAAGGCTCTGGTGCAGGTTCTGGTCCAGGCTCTGGTGCAGGTTCTGGTCCAGGCTCTGATCACTTCTAGCCTAGACTATTGCAACTCCCTCCTGGCAGGTCTACCTGCTGCTGCCATCCGACCACTGCAGCTCGACTGGTCTTTAACCTAAATTCACTCCCACTATACTCCCCTCCTCCGCTCCCTTCACTGGTTACCAGTCCAGGACATGGTCAAACCTTACACACCAGCCCGTCCACACTCATCAAAATCACAACTCTTTGCTGTCCTTGCTCCTAAATGATGGAATGAGCTCCCCAATGACACAAGGACCTCAGAACGTCTACACGTCTTCCTTCGCCATCTAAAAACCCACCTCTCCCGACTATACCTTGAATAAAAAATTAAAAACATATATAGTGCCTTAGTAGCACTTGTATGTCAACTACTTAAAGCACTTTGTAGTTTGGCCTGCTTGGAGAAAATTGTACTTTCTTGATTCTTGTAGTTCTGGGTTTGTACTCTCATGGTTGAATGCACTTATTATAAATTGTTTTGGATAAAAGAATCAGCTAAATTAAATGTAATGTAATTATTGTATTAAATATATATAGTTTGGTATCGCCGTCTCTACCAGAAACTGCTCTGGACCTTAATCCTGTATTTTTAAAAACATCTATACACATTAAGTATATATGTATATGAATATATACACAAACAGACATTTTACCATCTGTTTATAACCTCACTTTCATCCTATTTTCCAAGTCCCATAATCATCATTTAACATAAACCCACTAGCGTGGATGGACACCAACTACCGGGGACGAACCATTCTCTCCGCCACACTCTACTCCCGTGGGTGTGTCGCACATTGACGACGCGCCGTTAGCATAAACACTAGCATTAGCAGCAGCAGCGCTAGCATGTTTATACGTCGCTCTTTTTAACCACACACTGGATTTACACCACGAGGAAGGTAAGAAGTTGTGTGTACCGTCGTCACGCGGCTGCACAGTGAGCGTGACGACGGCAAGAGTGTGTTTTTTGTTTGTTTTCAAAGTTAATCCAACAGCTGAGTGAACTTTAGCATGAGCTAGCCTGCCCTCAACGTAACTCCGTGCTGTATTGTACGAGCTAACTCACTACCCAGCTAGCTAGCTTAGCCTAGCTTAACCTAGCTTAACCTAGCTAGCTAACCTCTTCGGTACATCGCTCGTTTATCGTTATTTCCCAGGGGCGAGTTTACGATGTGTGACGTAGCTTCTGTGATTTAACTTATAAATAAAACATCCAACACAAGTTTATCCCTCAGTCAACAACAACAGCTACTTGTGTTAACTTTTTAATTCTATACTTTATGGTTTAATTGGTTTATATGTTGTTTAGTCAAAGCTGCACATTCATTCGTATTATTTAATTAACAAGTGTATTTTACATCATAATACTTATATATATATAATAGTTTCCCCCTTAAGAAAAAAACTACAATTAAAGTTTGTGCTATTGAGGCTAAATGTATGATCACTTTATATTAAACGTAAAACTACACAAGAGTATTTAATTTGGTTATTTAGTTTCTATTTGATTTAATATTATACTTCATAGACACGATGCTCTTCTGAATTTGTTTCCGAAGACACTTATCAAATCATCAGCAACATATTCAATTTAGCAAAAGTAGTGAATTCTCACATTTAAAAACCAGAAACCACCAGAGATAATGTATATCAAGACAAATAAATCAATTAACTCTGCTCAAATACATCATTAGAATATAGGTGAGAGAAAGTGGTGACATAATAACTATTTCATTTAGTTATTTAATTCTATTCGATTGAAGATTACACTTTATAATCACATCGTTCTTCTGAATTTGTTCCCCAAGACAGTCAAAGATTCACAAACTTCAATCGCATCAAATCAAGCAACATATTCAATTTAGCTAAAGTAGTGAATTCATTTAAGAACCAGAAACCACCAGAAATGTGGTATCTCATCTAAAGTAATTGCACTGAATGTGAAAGTGTTTGCCACATGCACCATATAACAATTGCCTGCTAAGGAGTAAGATGGAAAAAATGACAACGTTGCATCTGTAAAAACAATATTAATCCAGTGACATCAGCGGCACTGGACTAGTTAGTTATGTAACATCAACACTAGTTCAGGTTCCTTACTCTGGAAAATCTACTGTTTACAGTTGGATGACACATTGATTGGCGTACGGGTGCTGACTTGTTAAGTTTTCCAAATAATCAACCACAAAGTTCACCAGCAGGAAACAGATTGAATTACGTGCAGGACAGAACGTGGGAAAACACCTCAATCAACGTATCATCACCAAGAGCAGGTGTTGAGAAATACCAAATTTGATAATGTCATGATGATACAATATTTATTTGTTATTATCAATTAATCTTCGAATTATCTGACTACGTCCTACTTTTTAATTGTCACCCAGAGTCAGTTACATTTAAGTTACTTCAGATTTCAGAAGTTATGTCCACTGTACCATCCCAGAAAACTTAAAATTGGAATAATAATAATAATCTTTATTTATAGAGCAGTTTTCAAAACATATGTTTCAAAGTGCTTTACTTAGGCAGCATGTTACACCAGACGGGTCATAAAACATCAGGTTAAGATGAAAGCATGTCAAATAAATGAGGATATAAATACCAGTGCCTTCTAAAATGAGTGTCATAATTACACAAAAAACACACGTTCAAATTATTTGTACTTTATTTGTCATCTTCATAAAAGGAAAACTTGGATTTACCATGATGCATTTAAAACGTGAAGTTAACAGATTCACAGTAAAATGAAGAAGCCACTGCATCAGTGTTAATTTTGGCAGCTATTTTTGATTTAGTCTTAGTCTTTTGACGAAAATGCATATTAGTTTTAGTCACATTTAGTCATTTTTATCCTTCTTAGTTTTAGTCTAGTTTTCGTCGACGAAAACTCAGAACATTTTAGTCTAGTTTTAGTCACATTTAATAGCCACATTAAACTCCTTCTCTATAAAAACATATAGCTGCAGCCTAATAGCTTAAAAATATATATTTAGTTTTAAATGTGAAAACAAAAAGGGAGAGCAGGTCAGACTGGAGGCGAGCACAGAAACTGCAGCTCGGTAGAAACCAACTGTGTCTCTCTGAGCGAGTGCGCTGGGGCAGGGGGCGGGGCTACAGACCGGAGCACTATCTGAGAGCAGACGGAGCACACACACACACACACACACACACACACACCACACACACACAAACACACAGACACAGACACACACACAGACTCACTCGCCCGCTCCTGATACTTCATGACGGCCTGATACGATGATGTTTTAAAAATTATTGTGACTTAGTCAACCACCAACATTTTCGTCTCGTCTCGTCTCGTCAACGAAAGTTAAAATAGATTTAGTCTTAGTTTTTATTTTCGAAGATCCGTTTTCGTTACGTCTTCGTCTCGTCTTAGTCATGGGAAAAGGGGTCGTTAACGAATAGTTTTCGTTATCGTTTTCGCCAACGAAATTAACACTGCACTGCATAATATCATGTTTCCTCTTACAGCATTGAATCTTTAATTAATCACTTTGCGTTGTCATCAGAACAAAAGTGACATAGGTAACGATCATTGTCAGCTTTAGTTAACGCTCCTGTGCTCCTGAGGGAATTCTAGCTGTGTAGCTCACAGACACCTCACGTTAGCATATTCCCCTCCACCAAACCAGTCTATCTTTACTGTAAACTACAAAAAGCAAACTAACACTATTTACCAGTCAACACGCCTCTGACTGTCTGTTTGTACAGTTTCCCTCACCACCACCCGTCCCTTCAAACCCTAGTTAAACATAAAAATAAAACGAAAAGTGCTCTCTGGTGTCTCTGCATCAAGGTAGTCCATAGGCAACTGTTGAATTATGTGAAATTCTCATTGTTTGTTTTAAAACTAGAAAATACTTTGCTGTTTCCTGTTCAAACTGACACACAAATCGCTGGAGGCTGAACTATACTGAATTTTAATAAGGAAGATGTTGATAGCAGATTTTTCGATATTGGCAAATCAGCTGATAATCTGAATATTTACATATATGCTGGATTTATAGAAAAGGACAAATGGTGGTGACATTGTTTATTAACTGTACAGCAATGTATTGCATAACTACTATGAAGACACTGCTTGACTCCGTCAACACACCAACAGAACATCAGTTTATTTTCCTTTCCATCATCCCTGTCATCGTCTTTCCATACAAGCCACCACTTCTTGCTAACTGACGTGTGGGAGGTGAACGAAAGGAAGGAATTTCTAACAGTGTCTGTTTCCAACAGGGAATAAATCAACTGAAGGAAGTAAACCAACAACAAATAGAAACAAGGTTTTCCCCTTACTTAAGAGCCCTAAGCCTCCGTCTCATATGACACCTGTGTTGCTGCAACCCTTTCCCAGACGTCTCTCCTGGCATTTTCAATTGTTATTAATGTTGTCAACGGTTTTCTCGCAGGAGATGTCGTCTGTGTGTGGATCCGGCAATGGCTTCCAAGATGAAGGTCAAGGGGTCGCAGAGAAACAGGCAAGCATCAGCACGGCAGATACACACATGTGTGTGAGACACGATGATCACACCTGGTGTTATCAGGTGGGAGATCCAATCACATGTGAACAGCTCCAAGTACATCCGTTCACACCTGACGTTAGAACGAGTCGTCATATTGATCTGGAGTGACCACTTGTGATTAGATATAATTTTTCCACTCTGTATGCAAGTTAATATGTGTGTGTTGGAGAGAGAGAGAACCCAAGCTGCACCAGAGGCCGAGCGAATTAATTTGCTGCGTGGAATCTTCAATGAAATTCGATTTTAGTGAGAAAGAAATTGAAATCAACGTTAATATGGTGGTGGGTAAATAATACAATGTATAGGAAACATATAATATAAATATCTCCAGGATAACAAAGAGAGACCATGACCCTAGAAGGCACCAGTTTAGATGTCAATCTGGAATGACTGTCAGATTCCAGAGCTTCCGGTGATGTGTTTTAAACAAGAACACTTAATTTTTGTAGCAGAATTCATACGTCATGTTCTGAGTCACGCATGCTGTACCCATGCACCCCCCCTCACTGTGACAGTTTATGTGACGAGGAAAGTCATGTTTCCAGATGTTTATACCAGGTCTGAACAAGGCTGTGGAAACACACCTGAACGTGACACATGTCTGTCATAGTGAGAAATTTGAAAATAGGTCTCAGGAGAAGTAACACACACACACAAACACACACAACACACACACTCACACACACACACACACACACACATTGATTTACGTATAGTGTGATAAACGTGAGCTGTGATAAAGCCGTCAACAATTGTGCGTCTGTTCCAGGACCTGGAGCACCCGCGCCTGCTCATCCCTGAGTTATGTCGCCTCTTCTACCGGCTGGGATGGGTGACGGGGACGGGCGGAGGGATCAGTATAAGACGAGGGTATGTATCTAGATTAAGGCTCTGCAGAATAATGCAGAGGATCAGAAACGGCACATGTTTATTAAAAACACTCACTTATCTATCCTTGACTGTGACTTCCAGCTGAAACGCTGCCAAATGCGCTTGTTATTCCAGTTTAATTACTAATTGGCACTCGAATCGTTTAACCTCTGAATTTGCATAACTTTGACACTTGATTCTTTTCTTCTTGTTAAGAAACTTTGTATACTGACAAAAGTGCAGTGGGGCCCTAATGTGAGGTCACTTTTATTGGTTCTGACAATGTGTGTAAATGTGCGGGGAGAAGATGGAAGTCCTCGGTTTTGCCATAATGAAGCCAAATTCAAACTGAAGACTTTGACAGGTTATTACAAACGTCTTTGAACTGTATTATTTTGGACGGCAGCTACAAAGAAGGCACCACCCATTAGCAAATCCCTGCTTGAAATGGGGACTGGCAGACCTTTATTGAAGCCCTGCAGGGGAACCTGATGAAACCAAATACGATTTACTGACGGCTGCTGCTGCACGTATGCTGCTGTTTCATTCTGACAGAAGAAAAGACCCCTCTGTCACTCTAACGTGATTCAAGAGAGTTTTCTTTCATCTTGTTAAATGATTAGACTTTTGGATTTCGATAGAAAATAAGCTGTTCTCTGCCGAACTCCACTAGTGTGTCTATAAATGAACTTTTCTCAAAAGAGCCGTGGGTTTGATGGCTATTTTCAAGTTGTCAGCAGGTAGAGTGTGTAGCACAAGGCTGAGCTCGTACTGCAGCCGCCTGGGTTCGAAAAAGGTTTATTAGAGCAGCAGGCAGAATCACAGGCTTTCAAACTTCTGTGCACTTCTATTTGAAGGCTACTACATTGTACTTTAGAAACACATCACTGTTGCTACGTCTACACCGACCGTCTACAACAATCAAAAGTTTTCAAGCGTGTAAAACAGAGAAGTTTGAAAACACTGCTGGCCCCATTTTTTGGTTAAATCACGCTTTGCTTCCTAATTGGTCATGCAAGCAGAACAAAAATGTTGTAGCATGGATGTAGCTACAGAGTACATACATATTATATATATATAATATATAACTAAATCCAGCTTAGGCCTTTTACTAATAAAAATCATACTAATCAAAAATTGCATTGTAACAATCATGTAAAAGTCTGTGAAGGTCTACTTTCAGATATCTCATTTGTGGCTGCTAGTAAACTGTTTATAAATGGGAGCTTCAATGAATCATAAATAGACTTATATGTATATTTAATGAGCTTTAATAGTGCTCAGGAATCTAAGAGCTGTATGGTTTAGACGCAGTGAACTGAAGAGCCGGGAGTGTTGTCAAACATTTTCCACCAAAACAATAAGTGTATTTATATTTTCAGTGAGTGCAGCTCTGCATTTTAAGTTTAGAAACCCAGTTTTTGGTTTGACTCAGAGATGAGTCACAGCCGGAGGCAGCCTCACCAGAAGTTGCACTCAGAATCAATATGCTGCTCCTTCATCTGGGGCGTTTGTTGTTAGATAAAGAAGAGTACAGTGACTATATCCTCTGCTTTCTGTGGGGAAGTGTTAAACCGCTCAAGACTTTAGCTAAAAATATGATCACTGTTCATGTTAAACATCGCAATGCAGTGGTAGTGTATTTTTCATTTCAGTCTTCTTTCTCACTGGGGTTTTGTTTGGCCACCGCAATAGAATGCAAGACTTTCCCACAGTGACAAGACCTTGTTAAGGAAAAGTGATGAGCTGACTCAGAACCGGAGTCACTCAAGTTTTCTACAATAAATAGACAATGTGTATTTCAAGAAAATGGAAGATCAGAGATCCACTAAAAGCAGTTTATCAGAAACACAAAGAATCACTTACAATAAGTGCTTTGAGGTTTTGGGCCCCGTATATGGAAATAAAAAGCTTTTATGACCCTGTCAGGTTTTGCAATAGCTGCAGAGTTTCAAGCTAGTACAAGCCAAAACATTTTCTTTGAGGTGAAGACAAAAGACGCTCGGACCTGTTCTGGAATCTCACCGTCTTTCCAGATAGACATCTAAAGTGGGCGGCTTCTAAGTGCATGGGTCCCATTGGTTATCCTGAGATATTTATATTCTCCCTTAGTTCCTCTAGTTTTGCATTTGTTGCATATTAGAAATGTAGAGTATTCTGATATGGGCTCACTCTGACATTCTCCAAGACATTTTTACTAGGAATGACCGGAGCTACTGGATAGGACATCCAAAGTATTGGAAACAATAACATAGACACTCCCCTTGCTGATTGGGTGTTTTCAGTCGTCAGGCTCTCATCACATGACTGTTCAGACTCGACTGTCAGTGCAGCAACATGGATAATCAATTGCCATCATTTCTGACCCTGTTCTGTTGGATAGTTAAATTATTCATGTGTAGAAGACAAGCTATTGTTCGTAGCCTAAGTCTTTCTGCACCTATCAACCATCTGTACATAAGTGATCAAATAATATTCGTTTTCAGGCAAAGTAGTTTGGATGGGGAGTAAAACTGATACAGAGCCAAATTTGCTCCCGACGACAGACATCGTTTTAAACCTTTTAACACAAAAACATATCTTGGATTTAAACTAAAAACAGCAACTCTGCTGTGCCTTTCCCTGATATAAATACCAACCATGTTGTGTGTCCTGTATCTCATAGCGAGCACATCTACATCGCACCATCCGGAGTCCAGAAGGAGAGAATACAGGTGAGCAATTTCTCTACCACACTGTGAAATCTTTCTCTGCTTGACAGAGACGTTGAGTCATATTCAAGCAGTTTTTAAATGAGAAGTAATTTCAAGTAATTCCTACCTTTTGTTCTGATTTGTGCTGCTCAGCCCGATGACCTGTTTGTGTGTGACATGGAGGAGAGGGACATCAGCTGTCCGCCTCCCTCCAAGAAGTTAAAGAAGAGCCAGTGCACGCCGCTCTTTATGAATGCCTACACAATGAGAGGTGAGTCATACACCATGTCCCCCATAGGCACCACAGTGTGAAGTGAGTGAGTGATGGAGCTGACCAATAGTCTGACTCCCACCGATTACCTTTCAGATGAAGTCAGTAATGTTCTGCAGCACAAAGAAAGAAAAGGACTTTGCATTTAATTACAGATATTTAAAAGCCTGAATGGAAATGAGGTTTTCCTCTAATTTCAAAAAAGACCTAATGTTCTAGGGAAGAAAACAAAAATGAACTGTGAAAAGCACTGATTCTAGTCTTTAGGATAAATCTGTAATATTATTTTCCACAAAATAAAGTCTGTGGTTTTTACCGAAATTGTAGTAATTCCAATAAATAATCAGAGAGGCCTTCCCCACCGTGATACCACCGTGGGCATTGTAATTCACATTCCTCTTTTCTCCTCTTGCCTTGTTACAATTATCATTTCAGAAAGCCCACACCTGTAGATAACATAGGAAAAAAAATCCAAAATCTGCTTTTGCTTTGTTAAAATACAGGGGCTCAGGCAGTAATACACACCCACTCCAAAGCTGCTGTCATGGCAACGCTGCTGTATCCTGGCAAAGAGTTCAGGATAACGCACCAGGAGATGATCAAGGGGATTCGTAAGGGCTCCGGCCGTACCAACTACCAGTACGTATGAAAGGAGCAGGGGATCGGTGACGTGGAGCTTTGGAAAGTTTGTCATTATGACGGCATTGAGGCTGTCATTGAAATGTTTAGTTCTGTGGTAGAGGAGTGTGTCCATTGTATAAAGCTTATATTCACTCACTGCCCCAAACTCTTGAGGGTCGATACAGATAGTGGGGAGTAAAAAATGTCCTTTAACTACATCTTACTATATTCAAAAGAAAATGTACAAAGATCAGAGACATTTCCAGCTTGTCCTAGTTCAGCAGCTGCCATCTGTCCTGTGGAAAACCACCCGTCTGACTTATTACCTTCATTTGTTTTAAGAAAAGCATAACCAGGGTACGAGCAGTCAACTGAGGGAAGGGGAACATTTCATCACACACTGCTTTGTGTGTTTACACGCACACGATAATATAAAAAATATCTTTGTTGGCATCTCAGGATTATGTCCTGTCTTGCCTGACTAACAGGATAAAACCTGTTGATCTGTGTAACACAGGCCACACTTCACACTCTTCATTTCAGGGATTCACTTCACATTTATTATTGTCTTTTATCTGAAACGTTAACTCCACTTTAAAAGCTTATAGCAAATGGTGATGCCTCAAAGAGTTTCCAACCTGTGTTTAGTTTATAACTTTGTGTCCTGCACTCACACAGGTACGATGAAACCTTGGTGGTGCCAATTATTGAAAACACACCCGAGGAGAAGGACTTGAAAGAGCGGATGGCTCTAGCGATGGAGGAATACCCAGATGCGTGCGCGGTCCTCGTGCGGCGGCATGGAGTCTACGTCTGGGGCGAGACGTGGGAGAAAGCCAAGACCATGTGAGTATCCCCCCTCCCCTCCCCCCTCCAGTGCTATTAACCTCTCTGTCCTTGTTTGTGACTGAGAGTGTGAAAAAATACTGACTTTTATGTAAAACACTGCTTCATTCTCAGGTGCGAATGCTACGACTACCTGTTCGATATCTCGGTACAGATGAAGCAGTGTGGGCTGGACCCTGCCGCCCTCCCACTGGAACACAAAGTTTGACACTGGCTGCCGCTCCTTAAAGAAATGTCTGTCGCAGAACGGGCCCCGTGCGGAATTCAATCAGCAGAGCCGATCGTAATCATTCGCCTTTCACGCCGGTCTGCTTCAAATTGGATGAAATTTGATGCTGAGGGCTGATTCAGGACTGAAGGAGATTGAACGCTCGTGATCCAGAAGCACCTGGAGAGGAACGCTGCAAAGCACTGTGGGACGACTGCAGTCAAATCAACATCCTCGGGTTCAAACGCTTTCCTGTTCAAGCTCGACCAGCGCCGGGATCGAGGCCTCGGCTTGAACGCGGTGTCGCCTTTATTTAAATTGTCCTGTCTCTGTTTCAATCAATAAAAGCGGATGGAATGTAAATCGTTGAGCTTTGAAATGAGGTTTCTCCTCCCACAGAAAACTAATAATGAAACAGAAGTGTACAAACACTTTATTTCTCATGCTGTTATTTCCTCACTGTATGTAAATTACCTATAGCAGCATCGACCATTAATAGCTGTATTCAAATCCATTGACAAAGAACTGACACAAGTTTCTCTTGCTATCTCAAACTAGTATTAAATCCAGATAAGACCAATTACTCTGCATGCTCTTCACCAGACCCCTAATCAACCCTGATTTCAAATATCAGTGCAGATGCAAAAAAAACTGGTTGAAAATTAAGAGTTCAAAACTATAAATATCTGGTATCTGGCTTGATGAGAAATTATCTTTTAAAACTCATATGAATGAGCTATCGAGGAAGATAAATTATGTTTCTTTCATAGAAACGATCGGTGTTTTACTTTCACAAGTAGATGGCAGATTGTGCAGGCAACATTTCTATCAGTGCTAAATACGCAGGTGTGATTTACATTCAAGCTGCTACACACACTCAAGCCACCGGAGGCTTTATATCACAGTTCCCTTTATTACAGGTGACAGTCATCGGAGCCATCATTGTACCGTGTACCAGAAAGAAGAGTGGCCTTCACTTGCCACACGTACAAAGCTACTTCTTTATTTATCATTCCTTTTAAAAGTTAGAAATATGGATCACCACACTCCTTCTTAACAAACCTTAATGAACCCCACATGCCCACGGAACTGAGTAAAACTGCTTTCAGATCCACTATGAGGACATGGCTAGAATAAACATCAGGAGTCAATTAGGTTGGATCGTTCTTTTAACCTTAGAACAGTTTGAGTTTTTGTTAAAGGAAGTTGAAAGCTCCCGTCTTATCCGTTTTTTAAGACTTTTACTCTGTATTTTAATATTTACTTGTTTATGTTAATGCAGGGCTCCATTGTAAACCAGAGCTCTGCTGACAACTTGTTTATACCCTGTCTAAATAAAGGTTATCGCTCTATCTATCTATCTATCCATATATCTATATTTTGGAAAAAGCTGAGTGATGTTTCCTTTTGTTTTCTGCACACAAGCATCAAATACTTTTTTGTTGTTGCTTTGTGATAAATGCAGGATACGTACAAATGGTTTCAGGTCATTTTGTCAAACACCTTTTTGGGGAAATAATGCTGCACTGAGTGAAAAGGCCCCTCGCTGTGTCCGTGGATCCTCTCCCTCCCACTGACACCATACTGGCCCGGGCAGGTCCATTTGGCACTGGCATCACACGAAGCCTGTAGATCTTTGCTCAGCCGTCAGCGCACTCATTCTCCCATGAAAGCTGGAGCTGGTGTTCTTTTAACAAAGCTCCCTCTGCTGCCCCCATCCCAGCGCCTCCGCAACTGCTCTCTGAAAACAGAGCTCTGGCAAATCTGCCGCAGGCTCAGTCAAAATTGGAAAAACAAGAAATATATATATATACATAAGAATAATTCTTCCTTTTGGACTAACAATGCCAAGATACCCCGTCTTCTGATTACTGAGGCATTCTGGAAAAATCATTTGAAAGTAGAAACTGAATGCAAGACCTTGTAAAGACATACATGAATTGTTAGATGTATTATACAGTTTTATTGATGCTGCTCAGTGGTTTTATCTACAAAATACAAACTAGTATATAAAGAAGAAAAAAGAAAAACGATATTTAGCAATGTCAAAATCTGATAAAAAAAAATCTGGCCCCAACATTCCAAGGGGTCAACTGCCTGCAGCAAATGTGTGTATTATGCAGCATATTACAATATTCACTATGTATTCACATTAATATTTATGACCTGTCAGCCAGAAAAGATTCAGCAACAGACACATTAAGAATTAAATATGAAGGTTAAGAAGCGGAGTCGCAACATAGAGGCTGTGGCACATTAAACATTCTGTGGTGACACCGGCTACACGAATACTTAAAGTGAGTGAAACTGCTGCAGGTAAACGTCCATCTTGGATTGTGGGGACTGGCCCAGAGCTCCAAAGCACAGGTGGTCACTTTGGAGATAAGCAGGAACTCAGAAGAACGAGGATTTTAAAATGACCAGAGGTGCATTTTTAAACCTCAGTGGCAGAAACAGTGGGTTTCTGACATTTCTGCCACCACGTGTTTTTCGTTTACAGCACATCTCGGGCTTTTATCACCAGAAGCTCTGTTGACCTCGTCCTCGGTGTCTTCTACGTCTGAGGCTCCACTTTTTCATCTTGAGAGATTTGTTTTCTTTTTAGTTTTTTCATTCCGGCATTTGTCCGTTGTTAGAAACTCCTGCTGTGGTCTCACATGGACTCCTCGGGGGTTACTGCAGACTTTATACCAGGGGGCCAGGGGGCCAGGGGGCCAGGGGACCAGGGGACCAGGGGACCAGGGGACCAGGGGGCCGGGGGGCCAGGGGGCCAGGGGGAGGAAGTAGGATATCTGTGTCTCAATTCAGGGACCATGTCCATCTGAGGACCAGGTCGACTACTACATCCTTCATCAGCCACTTAGAGCCAATGAGATGCTCTGGTTTTCTTATTCCATCACCAGCTTGTCCCACTTTTTCACTCGCAGCCTGGCAACAGAGCGATGAACAAAAAACGTTCTTTGGTTAATACAAAATTTGGAAAAGTTGTGGTTCAATTAGTTGTTTGGTTGAGTTTTGACTTTTAAAAATAAACTCCAGATCTCCGAGGTTCCTTGTGAAAGCAGCTGAGGAGAAGCACTGATGGAAATGATGATATTAATGACTGGGCCTCTTGAATGGAGCAGAGTCATTATGGAGGTTATCAGGAACACCGGGGCCTTTTCCTACTCATCAAACTGCCTCGTCGTTATAATAATATAATGACATTATTGAACGCTCTGTTCTCTTTAAGGTGCACGGCCTTAATTCACGGGATTAGCTGCACCTTTGTTAACTGGCTTTGTCAAGTCAAATGGGCGGCGGTGAAAGAAGCTCTAAGAGCTGGAGGCCAACTGCAGAAACACAAAGAGAAAACCTTCCTCCCAAAATCAGGTTGCTCACTCTGACAGGAATCAGTTTGATTCTGACCAATAATCATTGAGGAATCATTAAATGAGCTGTAAAAAAATCATTCTACAGAGCTTCTACAGTCAGATTTGATTTATTCATCTGGTGCACACAACAAATTAAATTGTTCTGTACATGATAAATATCTTGTTTGCACAACAATGGAGAGAACTCTGCTTTTATTTTCATCTCTGAAGGTCATGTAATAAAATTATCGCTTCTCTTGTAGGGAAATTCTTTTCTGCACATACATGAGCCTCCCACACAATAACCAAAGTGTGCAACCACGTTATTTGTCTTGTTTGCACGAGATGTTTATTGTGTGGGAACAAGTTATTATATCTATTTGCACACAAATAACACAAAACGTGTAAAATCTGCCAGGACTTCTGTCAGCAGCTGTAACACAGTGTGTATTTGTTCCTCAGTCAAAATAATCACCCAGCAGCAAGAAAGTGTGTTTTTTAAAATGTGAGTGGATGAATCAATCAATCCAATTAGTTAATATTCACAAATTGTCTCAAAGGACTTTACATGCTGTATCATCCTCTGTTCTTATCCCTCGACCCAGGTATGTTCAGGGCCCTGATCTTTACGAGCAGATCTAGAGTATTACACGTGGTTTCATAAGGAGATGGTTTGGCCTTTGGTGGATGTAGAGCTGCTCCACCGAGGGCCCTTTAGTCTGCTACTGGTTTGCAAACAGCATCTGCTGTGGCTTGGATACACCCACCGGCCCAGTAAACAGCCCCACTAGCTTTCAAACTCCTGGTGCAAATAGCTGTTGACCAAACGGCATCTGCCAGAATGAGTGCCGAGGAGAGTCGGAGGGTAACTGAGCTACAGGTGGATCCCGGACGTGTGTGTGTACGAGGTGGTAAACAGCCACAGATGGAGCTGCTGGTTTGTCGGGACGTTCCCTGAACTCCACTTTGTAATGACACTCAACAAACTGCTGCTTGCTCTAGGTCGCTCTGTGACACAAGCTCTGAGGCGTAACTTCCTCTCGTGTTTGCATTTCTGTTTGAACCCCATCAACAAGGCTCATGTTCACGTGTGTTCATGAGACTTTAGATGGTGAACACAGTGTGATGCCTGGCTCGGGAGAAAGAAGAATCACACACTTGGGTGTTTGATCCTCTCCTCCTTCATCACTGCAGCCATTAGCTGTGTGTTGTTTGTGTGTTTTTTGGAGCACACTATCAGCTGCTGTGCAGGGCATCTCATTACGAGCGCTGCAGAAAATCTTATTTTTCCTTTTCAATCCACTGAGGAACATGGAACAGTTCGAGTGGCGACGTGGAGCCGCTCAGAAACATAAATCACATTCAGGTTGTATCAGCGTGTTTGGCACCTATGTGTCGGGAGAAAGGGAACACTCATCGCTGTGCTGTATTTATCAGGATATTGATTAAATTGTAAAAGTGTTTATGATTTTTAGCTCCAGTAAAAGACCCGTGACAGGTCATCTGGTGACATAAATTCAGATTATTGACGGTCAGACACAGAAGTAGATCCTGCTCATGTGTGTCTGCCGCTCTGCACCTATCCACACAAAAATACACAACACGTGAATCTCACTATGTATCCCAGGGAGGATGTTTAAACGACAATTTCTGCACGTTTATGGGTAACATGTATTTCTATTAATTATTTCCATGATACATGTGGGAGAGCTTTAACTGTTATTATCTTCATGATTTAGAGTTGTTTATTTATTCTTGGTTTGGTTAATCTTGAGTTTGCCGCCGCAGCTGATTATTTTTACTTTACGAGTCTTGTTTGATAACATTTTATTTATTATGTATTTTGGTTGTTTATATTCTGCAAATTCGATAATGGAACAAACGCAGACAATGTGTCTTCATTCACTGCAACAACGAAAAAATAAAAACACTGACGGCATTTAGACACAGTGAGTTGTCGAAGAATAAGATCATACGCATCAATTATTTGCATAAGTATATGTATGTAGCCCAAAAATGTTTGGATGCAGATGGTTCAGGGAACGGATCCAGGATTTATTTAGTATAACTTAATAATTAATTCATCACTTTTGATAAAATGAACAAAATGCAAATGATGTAATGCAATTTGGTGCCGATCCAAACAAACATCCTGTCATATAGTGAATTTTTCTTTATTATATATGGAGGGATAAGGTCGGGCCTTACTGGAGATATTCACTCTTGAGTTAAATTCATGCTGCTCATTCTTCTGTGTTGTTTGCTGCTTGGTGCGATGGAGGCAGTGAAGATAAACACAACCACACGTTCAAAGGGTTTGTATCAATAACATATCGATAAAATACAGAAATAAATCAGAGTTACAGGGAAACATAATAAATTTGGACCGAACATTGACTGAATTCACATTCTGCCGATGTGTAGTCAGAATTTAAATCCTGGGTTAGGTTTGTGTTTATCTGCAATGAATGTGAACTAATAAACACGACTTTACAGACTATACAGATATATATATATATACTCTATGTACAGTAATCATCAACACAATGGAGCTTAATGAACATTCACTTGTGTTGCTGAGGAAACGTCACTTATGATTCAGTGATGCAAACACATCAGGCACTTGTGAATCACTAATTGTACTGATTTAAACCCACTGGGGTAAAAACAAACCAACGCAGGACTTGGAGAGGGATTCACTTCTGATTCAGGACTTGAGGTGTTGCTGCTGGTTCACGATGGCATTGAGACTTAAGCCTCTGCATCAGATTTGATTTCCTGAGCTGCACGACACACCCTCTAATCCAGATAGCTGCTCGATACCAAAGAAAATCACATACAAATCTATACAAGCAAATGTGTTGTTGTTATAGATTCTTTAGCTACAGTTGGAGAAAAATGAATCGTCTACTTATTTTCTTGTGTGTCCTCTGCAAACAGAAACAGTTTCATAGGTTTTAATGTGAATCAGCCGCCTCAGAAAACACTTATCGTGGCGGCAGCAGCACTTTGCTCTGGGCCCTCGTCGTCTTCTTCTCTTAATCCCTCCACCCAGACCTCACTTTGTTTTCTCGCCTGCTCTGACTTTGCCGATAGAGACGAGACGAACCCAGAAAACCTCTGTTTGCAGATTCACCCTGTTTCACCTAAAGCAGCTTAAAACAGCCCAAGATGTCTTTTTAAAACACTTGATATAATATTTAGCTTCCAAAAGACACTCAACAGTCCAGTGTTCTTCACAAAATACTATTTCAACCTCGTTCTCGACATTTCAACTTTACTTTGAACATTTTGCCTTCATTGACAAAATATCATTTTAACTTTATCCTCATGATTTCCCCTTTAAACTCAACATTTTGACTTAATTATCTGAATTTTATCTCAACTTTATTCGGGAAATTTCAACTTTTTGCAAATATAGTACTCTGACCCATTGAATATTAAACTGTATCCGTCATTTAAAAAAATAGAAACAATAATAAACTTTTCCTTATACCAAAATATAAATATTGGGTATTTTGTTAAAGCTTCTTAAGGTTTCTGTGCCTATTAATTAATCTAGTTTAACAGTGTAAGCGAATGTGGGAGAAATGTAGCATCAATGAAAAGTCATTAAACTGTGATAGAGAATCTTTGGGGGAAACATACATTTATGTGTTGATCAATAAACAGACATTTGCATGAACACCTGATCAGTTGTGTGTTTTTCACAGAAGCATTTCTATACTTGACTTTGTTTGAGGAGAAGCCGAAACGTCTTCCTTCAATCATGTGGCTTCAAACACGCTTTGAGAATATGTCTCTGACTTGAGCTTTGGCTTCCTCCTCCTCTGAGGCCCCTTCGGTCCCCGGGGCCCCGGACACAGCCTCAAGCACATGGATGGAACCAGAAGGCTAATCAGGGAAAACACAGAATTTACATCAATCAGATGCAAAACATTCAAACGGCCGAGGCAGATCAGGGTCAATGAATAAAGCTGCTTAGATGCATTTCATTCTGACTCGTGTTTTATATCTTATTTTTGAGATTCACATGATATTTACTCGCCCCTGCAAGTAAAGACCTGCTGCTGGACTCAGACACATGAAGCCGTTGCTGTTCACCTGTTTATTTGCCGGTCACCTATTCACATGAAGATTATTCATAATGAGCCTATCAAGTGTCAGAAGTGACCCTAATTCTCCAGTGCACTTCCTTTGGCCTTCATCAGACACCAAAGAAAAAAAACGAGAGTGGATATGTGACAGATTACGAGCCGGACTTATCACTGATTGACAATAATTCCTCTAAATCCTCATTTCTAAGTGACCACCAGACCCTGGATGAACCGAAGCCATAAATAAAGTCGCTGCTCCAGACTTCAGAGAGAGACACATCATTTCATTCTTCATCTAAAAAGAGCCCTAATGCTAATTCCCTCGAGGAGATGCCACTAAATAATGATGCTGATATCAGCCGAGGCAGAGACTGACCCTCCAGAAGCAGCAGGAATGACTTCATCTCAGAAAGTGTGGATGTTAGGTAAAAAGCCTGGATCAAATGGATTAAAAATAATAATTTCATGTTCACGTTTCATTCGCCCGTTGACATTTTACACTGTAAAAGCTTTAAAATGTGATCCATGCAAACCTCTGGTCTTTAACTGGTGCATTTTAATTCGCCGCTCTAGCTGCGAACCAGCTTCATGCTACAACTTGGGGTTGAGGGCTTTTTTTAAGACGGGTTACACGATAAACATAATTAACCTCAATCTTTAAGGTTTGGTGCTGAAAGTACAAATGGAGAGTTGCAGGATGTTTAGCCTGCTGATGCTAACGGGAATAATAAGAAACGCTTTCTCTGAACTGAGGTTAATTAACTTCACCACGAAGTGTTAATTCAAGAGATAAAACACAATGGGGATTATATACGAACAACAGTTATTCAGCAAAGCAACAATTACATGTGTAGTAAAATGGTTAATTCCATGTTTTCTCACTTGGTGCATGCAACAAGAAAACTCAGACGGGTAGATTAAATTAAATTAAATGATATTATGAGAGCCAGTGGTGCAGATAATAGCCTATTTTCCACATTCAAGAAACAATTGTTCAGAACTAATGTAAAACGCAGCCTCCAGATTCTCCTCCAACGTGCACGGCCTTCACACAAAATGTAATTTCACCTGTAATGGTTGTTATTCACCTGCTTGTTTGTCTGATGAGTTCATTTAATAACCTGCCCTCAGTTGTTACCGTTCACTAAACACTAAAAACCTTATTAAAATCACATTTCTACTGAATATTCTTCATTAGACTAAACATGAAATTGTATCATCGGCTCCATACTGTAGCTTTTCTTGTATTTTTAGAAAGGAATATTTTGTATTTTTACTTCCCCCTTCTGGTTTGATGCCTTAAATGTAAATGAGCCGCACAGATAAAGTTATTATCATCTTACAGATTCTCCCCATCTGCTCATTCTGTGCATGCACTTGAAATCGCACGCAGTCAAATACAGAGCGATGCATTATTCAACCAGCTCTTTTCAAGTCTCGTCGTACTTTACAAGTCAAATCCAAGTCCCCTCTATTCTCCTGGATTTTCTATCTCGTTAGGAAACAAAAGACGTTTCAGATTTCCTCGGTTTGTGTGTGATGAACGTTATTGATTCGCCAAAGAGAAAACACGTCAGAGCCTCCAGACTGTGAGATATACAGTAGCTTCAGTCGATCCCACAGACTCTCACACACACACACACACACACACACACACACACACACACACACACTTTTCTAATTTTATCCTGGATGCTTTATCTCTCCCTTTGTTTGTTCAGAGTCTATAACACTTATTTCTCTCCTGCTTTCTGGGTCGGGCTTTTATTTTAATACATCCACTGAAGCGGAGCCTTTTTTTAAAATTTTGTAACAAAAACATATCTGGTTCCAACAGACTGGTTTCTTCACTTAGTCGCTGCTTCATTATTCCCTCGACCGCCTGAGAGTGGACTTCAACACTTACACAGTTACAATTATTCTCAGTCATGATTTAAACATGATTTAAGCTCGACCAACCAGGGGACTTCTATTCATTTTGGAGAGCCTAACCAAACCCTGAACCGTAAACATGACCGATCCATATCTAACCTTCACCTTCACCACGTTTCACATCTTAGCCCTGACCTCAGAAATGATGTGATGCCTCTTCAGGATCAAGCTCTGGTCCCCAGGAGGTCTGCCGGGCCTGACAGGGTCAATGTTTGTACTGGAGAAAAACCCTAAAGAGGCAACACAACAACTACACAACTGTTTGTACTACACAACTGTTGATGGGAGATTCAGCTGTAGTATCTTAGCATGAAAATGCAAAAGACAATATTTGCAGTTTTTACAGTTGAAGTTGTGAATTTGGTAGTTGAGTATATGATGACAACAATTTAGACAACCCAAAAAACTGGGTATTAAGGCCATACGAAGAAAAACAATCTGAAAGTCATAATATAACGTTATTGTAATTGTAATTTTATGAAATTTAAGTTGCAATTGAGAAGAAAGGCGTACTATTCTGAGAATAAAGTTGAATTTAACAAGTAAAAATGTAAATTTCACGAGAATAAAGTCATAGTTTAAGATTTAAGATTTAGTTTCTCTTTTCAAAGTTCTGATTTAAATTAAGTATTTGATTATTTGTGAAACTTATGCTTAAATACAAGATGTTCTCGTGTCCTAAAATAATTTAAGTATGATTTTTATAAACCATATTAATATTTTGTAATATAACAACTTTATTGAGAAAATCTTGGAAATTTCATTCCCTTTGAGTGGCCCTAACGTTTAGTGGTAGAAGAATCCAAGGAGACACAGCTTGTACACAGCGGGGCATCAGCCGCTGGGTTCGAACCAACGCCCCCCCCCCACACACACACACACACACACACACACACATATCCATTGCAGCCTAAATCCATTAGACTTCACCCGAGCTGCATAAAGTGTCATTTCAAGATGAAGTATCCCATTTATTAATCAAGTGTTTGGTATGAGCCCTGGGAATCCTCCTCCTCACTCATTTAGCTTCTCTGGGGCCTGTGCGTCATTCACCCCAATTTGGAGTTCAAGGTTCTGTCATGCAAAGCACATTTTGCCAAATCAAATTTGAATGGATTGGAGGGATGACAACCATTCCCAGTGAATGGATTTGCAAGGGACTTAGTTCCTTCTTGGCACCGGGCCCCACTCCGAGAAGCAGCCACGAGACAGGAAGCCTGTGCAGCTGCCACCGCACATCTCTGCCGCATCACACTGGGAATATTTCTGTATTCCTGCCGTTATGCATTTCATACATAACGTGATTGGCTGCATCCAGTGGAGATCTGGCAGGCGTGCTCCTATAATCTGGTTACTTCCACATCTGGATTAAATTAACTGCGGGAGCCAAGAGAGCTGTTGGATGATAGTTTGCTTTACACATATTTTTTAATCGATGCAGATCCTTGTTTATCTGACATCTCAGGAGCGGAGGTTGTTTGATGCCCTCTGCTGGAGCCTTGTTGCTGCTAATTGATGATATTAATGATGCTGTGATTCACTGAAATTAATTAAAAAGGGATTGAAAACAAGGGAAGCCTCTAATTCACCGATATCCTAAACTTTTCTTTTTAAAATAGCATATACTGGACATTCAGAGACTATTCATTAAGAGGTGAAGATGTTCATTTCATGCATATTATGTATTTTCGTGTGGTGCAATCTCACAAACTGGACTTCTGGACAAAAAGGAAGGAATGTCCCTTTAATAAAGGTTCATCTCGCTAATCAAAAGACCATCAAACACATACAACTGCAACAGATCTGCAGATTTGCAATGTTTCTCTCAGAGCCGAGCTGCAGAACGAGCCGTGGGACTGCCGAGCTGCTGCTGGATCCATGACGTGCTCCAATTTAATTTGCAAATACATGCAAATCTTGTAGTCGCTTTATATTTGTTTAATTTCCCGCTCAGAAGAGAAAAATGTCCACTTTGTTGTGTTTTGTTTTTTGCGTTGTTCTGCCCTACTTTCCCTTTCACGCCAGCTTGGCATGCAGAAGCACCCACTCAGCACTGCAGCCCACGGAGTCTGGCAGGAACATGTGTCGAGTTCACATTTCTCCCAGTGTCCCTGCCAGTTACGCTTTACTGGGGCCCCCCCGGTCCAAACAGGAAGGGGCGGCGTCCTCGCCATTCCCAGCTCGCAGCGAGGGGAGTCGGCCCCTCGAGGGAGCAGATCACACTCGGCCCCGTGTTTTGTTTTAACTCCTGCATTAACGAGCGCGTGTGCCAGGGATTCATCATTAGAGCTCGTTTGTGTCAAGTGTTTGATAAAAGGAGCCGGCTGCTCGAGAGACACGCGAGGAACATGAACACCGAACATGAGCAATGATTGTCGAGTAAAAGACGCACGTGTGTTACATGTGTTCTCTGGCAGCTCGCGTGGGAATAGAAAGAACACACGAGTTTCAGATCTGGGTTTTCTCTCCGCGGGGAGCATCTGTCCCCCCCGACTGACCACCTGCGCCTCCATGTTAAGAGTTCTGGGAAAAAAAAACATCACCAGCGATTATCATACACTCAAGATGAATTTTCAAATCACAGCCTCCAGAAAGCAGCTGGCGTCTGCTCACTTAAGCAGCATGGGGTACTGGGGTGATTATCGTATTATCTGTAGAAGGTGAGTGATAAGAAGAAAAACAGATTCACCGGCTCACAGAAGGTCGGCAGGAGGAACACGAGACGGGGCCGAGTGCTACAAGAGCCTGCAAAGCCGGGGTAATAATTTAGACGTGCAGGCCAGAAGACAGGTCTCACTGAGCTCTTAGGAAACCATGACGGCACCTCATCTGTCATCTGTCATCCTCCCTTCAGACCATCTCCTGGGCCCCGGCTGGAGAGCACCCAGCGTCTCCGTCTCCCCGCACAGAGACGGACGGATGTGTGATGGATGATGGGAGCGTGCACACAAGTCTCTCTCAGCAGAGCATGACTCCATTTACACCTCCAACATCAGCAGTGAGCAGCGTCTGGCCGCCCCGGCGTCGTCCTCCTCCTTAGACTCAACACTTTTATGAGCCACAGGCAGACAGGCCCCTCTCTCTAAAGAGGGAGGTTGGTACTTTACAGGATTTGAGTCTACTTCACTTTAACGTCCTCAGTACTGTCACACGCTGACAGACTTCTCTGGAGAAAGAGAGAAAATGAATCATGAATTATTCCTCTGCTTTTTAACTTACATTAATTATGACAGCTCTGGTGTTTTTTCTCGCAGCGTTTTCACTTTTCACTTGTTTGGATTCACGTTCGGGGGAAAATGTGCTTTACAAAGCTCTTTGTCAAAAGCCTGTTTCATATTTTATTGGTTTGCTTTACTCCTCACTTCCTCCTGAAGCTGATCAGACTTCACAGGTGGGATAAAGATATCATATGGCTGCAGGTTAGTCCAACAGCACTGATGTTTGATTACTGGATATGTAAACATGTGTATATGTGGCTGAAGTGCTTCTTTTAATAAATATAAGAGCATTTAATTTGATGCAGTTTAACTCTCTTTAACCTGTTGAGCAACACAAAGTAAAAAGAACATTTGTTGCAGCTATTTCTCAACTTTAATCCGAAAATGTTATGACACATTTATAAATAATACTAGAAGAAGTCATGAGCCTGCTGTTGGTATTAAGCTGAGAAACACTGGTGATGTGTCGCCTCAGTCAAAGAACAAATGGAAGCTGAACCAGTCTAAACACTCATATCTGCCCAATGTCTATTAAGCTCCTCAACAACAATATGTGGGATCGGCAATATGTCACCTCTCTGGCAATGTTTAATGTAAAAAGGTTGTGCCATGTCATACAGTCATGTGTATGTGCACTGTGGCATGTGTATGGGCGTATTATTGTCCAATGTGTAAGTGATCTTATTCTATTTCATGTTTAACTGAAATGGTAGTTTTATAAACATGGTTTACCAGGTTTAAGGGAGAGGTTGTGGTCATGGCTGTGGGGATAAGAAAGGAAATTAACCACAGTTTCCTGTGACACAATCAACCTCCTTCTTATAGTTGCAATTATGAATGATAATTATAAGGGAAATGACAATAATCCACATTTTCCAGAAGAGACTTCACATCTCATCACATCCTGATTCAACGGTTTCTGTAAAACTTGTGTTTATTCATTCACAAGCAAATACAAAACCTGAGGAAAAACAGCACGGAGACAGAAGAACCTTATCTCAGTCTTTTTTATAACCACAGCTTTTAACTTGTGCACATTAGTCTGTTATATTCAAAATCTTCATATTCATAACTCAACTACCAAGGCACTTAGCACATCATGTACTGTGCCAATCAAGGCCCAATCTTCTTCTTTAATTCAACCTTTCGCACACTTAAGAAAATGCCCCGGAAATATGTCAGGTTTGCTTCATCAAGTTGAAAAACTGGTAAAAAAATGTGATCATGAAATTCTTGCAATGTGAAAGAAAGAGAGAAGAAACTTCATATCTGTATCAACAACAAGGTTTTATGGTTTTTCCCTGATTAAACCACATCCAGTAGTTTTACTGGAAACAGACGGAAACATCACATCCTCGGCAGTCCGCCTCCATCTTTGATTTTCTTCTGAGGTCATGTTTGAGTCCCTGGAATCGCCACTCGATTCCACACACACACCATTCGGGTCGGGTCAGTAGTTTTTGTGTAAATCCTGCTTATAAACAAAGATACGAACCAACCCACCATCAAAGGACACAAGGTGAATGACCTAACCTCCACGATGGAGCTAATTATTTGTTTCTTTTTATTTTGAAAGTCAGGATGTTCGATGGTCAGACAGAGTCGTCCTTAAAACTGTTTAAAATAATCTGTGTTTCCAGTCTGCGAATCTGTGTCACTTTGTTTTGTCGAAGGCTCGAGAGCCAAAAAGACTCTGAATGAAATAAATACAAATGAACAGCAGGAAAAACTTTTGCTGAATGAATACATCAGCGGAATAAATCCTTCCAATCTGTATGTAAATAAATGACTGAGTGAGTCAACCCAGGTATAAGGGGAAGTGTTGTCATGGAGACATCAGCAGCCTCACATCTATCCACGTTAAGTGTATTGTCCCTGACGTTGTGTTGATTCCGATGTGTCTTCAGGGGACGTGATGTACTGTACGTGAATGAGGATTGTCAGGTGCTGAGGTTACACAACCTTCTGCAGGAAGTTGAACAAAACCGGCGGAATTTAAGCAAAACAACTGAAGCGTGGAAGGTGCAGTAAAAGCTGTGCAAACATAATGTGCATTTAGTCGTGGACGTGCAGATTCTTCATTACATATATAAACACAGAATCTGTCAGGACAGAATCACCTGACTGCTCTGCTCAGCTTCATCTTCCACCTTTAATGTGATATCATAATCCGCCCCGTGCTTTCTAATAATCCACCGCGCTTTCTGCACCTCTCTGTTACCTCCGGAGTGAGTGAAGATAAAAACTCCCACTCTGCCTTTATGAGTTTGAATCTGGAGGGGCCACGCTTATTCAATTCCATTATGCTTTTATTGTTAATGTCAGGGCCACGTGGAGGTTCGGCCCTGGAGAGATCCTGGCTTCTAACCTGTTTGTCTCACACAACACAGACTGCAGCGCTTCCATAAACTCATAAAGATCGACCGGCCCCGTTAAAATTAACAACACCACATTTAAAATGCGTTTCCTTTTCTCTTGCCTTCATCCCTACAAAAATTACATTTCGCCAATTTTCCTGCGCCGCATTAAATTTCTCCGGCAATTATTCTCGGTTATTTACATTTTTCTCCCCCTTTTTTCCTGTTTTTTATTTATTCCTCTTTCTGCTGATGCCGCTGCTATTGATTGGCTGCACTCTGTTGCCGCGGCGAGGGATGGGCAGGTGGGTGCGTGGGCGTTTTATGATCCGTCCTCATCCTCTTTCCATCCTGTAAAGTGCTTAACGACAATCAATCTTAACTCCCCTCCTTAGGAGATAGCGTTGACCATGAGGTTGGTATTGATTTGTGAAGAGGCCTCCAGGTGGTCTTTAGTCATTCCGCAAACCTCACCTACACCTGGGGTGGGACTACTGATCTAGAAGGAGCCCGAGCGCCGGTGATGAATCGGGCCTCGGTAGCGTCGGCGGTAGCTAACACAACACCGGCAGTGATGAGCGCATATCTGATAACCCGGGAGACATAACCTCTATTAATTAAATTAGCTGGCTGGTGAATGGAGCAGTTACATGAGCTGGTCGAGTAATGAATTGCGCTGCCTGACTGATTGTCACGTAGATTTATGCGGCAGTCACTATTTGTGGGCGAGTGCATCCTTCTCCTGACATCTGCATAGGAAAGCCTGGAACATCAGATCCTGCGCGTTGATTAATACGACCGGCTGCTCACGTCTGTCATCCATCCGCCATGTGACAGGACGTCAGGGCAGAGAAGACGATGGTCCTGTTAGGGTGACAGTTTAATCGCCAAGACAACTAAAGGGTGGTTGGCTAGTCCTGCGTTTTTTATTTATTTATTTATCTTATTTTGTCCCTCCCTCCCGAGGCATTGATTTGGAACATAACTGCGTCTGGCGTCCAGAAACGATTTCAGCTGAGAGATAAGGTTTAACATTCCGCACATGAGCGTCGGCAGATCAATGTTGCGGAAGACTGGCTCGGCTTGTGAGAGGCAATCCTACAAATGGAAGGTCACTGCCTCGGTCCTTTATGACACCCGCTGTCCATTCTGATTAAGAAGGACATTGAACTGCCACTGCAGGAGCGCCACCAGTATCTTAACCTGCTGCGTGGTCCTCACAGTGATGAATGCACATGCTCGTCTGCCCTGTGATTAATGTGCAGAGGGACGATTTTCCCCTTTCACACTCGGGTTGAAATTTGAATTTTCCAAAACCCTGAATTGAAAGCAATGGACCTGCAACCTACAAACACAGATACATCATCCCTCCTCCCATCTATCTAAACGTTATCCTCATATTCCTTTTTCCTCCCTCATGATATTAAATCACCCCACAGATCACACACGGATCCAAAATGTAGGCAGTGCCTGTGACGAGCTGTGATGTGGCTGCATGTGGCAATCTGCGATCACTCAGCGGCTTCTGAGTGCTCCTGCTTTATTGTGACATGCTACAGCGTTTATGACAAAATAACAGGACACACTAAATTCCCCTTAACTGCCGTCCCTGTCCGCAGCTCGGCGCCCGAAGCATCTGCATTTATCACCGTCCTCGTGCGTTTAGCCCTCTCTTCCCCCGAGCCGCAGCGCAGGTTCACGCCAGGCGGTAAACCTGTCGAGAAAGTTAAAGATAAAAGATAAAACACCGCAGCCCGTTTTAGCGGCGCCCTATCTCCCTCTCTCTCTCCCTCTCTCTTTCTTCATGTTTATGCTAATAAGCCTCATTATCATGCTTTATAGAAATCTGGGCCCGTACAGGAAGTGGACTTGGTACGCTGCTTTGGAGGTCGTTCAAAATCCGATGGGGACCCGCTGTAATTAATCAAAATAATGTATTCTGGAGAAGCGAGGGCCTGTTGGACAGCGGTGGTTGAACAACAATGGGAAACACGCAGCGTGTTTGAGCAAGCGCCAGTTGGAACGCCGCTCGGAGCGCGTGGCATCGCAAACCCCCCCCCCTCGCCGCTTCCTGCTCGAATAATAATCTGCCCCCGGAACCAATGAGGAGGTTTAAAATATCATTATTTTCATCTTTTCTTTTCATTCGCCTTCTTATTGCAATCGGCTCCGAGCAAAGCAGCGACCAGAGAGATTTAACCGTCTCACTGAAGCTTCACATAAAGCAGCGTTTATGTTTATGTGTTAATGCAGACGGTGGGAAAACCTAATTAACAACACCGTGAATATAAAGAACATAGGTGCTTTATTAGGAGAAGGACACACGGAGCTGTTAAATCTTGATACAGTTTTCTCTTCCTGTTTTTTTCCTCTTCAAATTAATTCAGTGCATAAAATTAAGCGATCAGCTGTTCCACTCACAAAGGCCCCAAAGAAATGCAGGCTTTTGTAACCGAGCAAATAAACGACTTTCTTTGACCTACATACACATCATGTTTGGAGCCTTTGTAAACCTGCAGCTAGACTCAGAGAGCGCTGCAGATAAAAGCTGCTTTCAGAGACGCTCGGAACTCCGGATAATCTCCTGACTTTCTCTGGAGTTTTGTCAGGGAAGACGGCACGAGATTCTCTGCATGATTCACTGTGAGCGAGCGAGCGAGGGGTTAAGACGTGGCACAAACTGCAAAAGTGAAAAAGCAAAAGTAGCATTTACACGTAGAAGACACGGGCGAAGATGTCAAGAGAGGTTTTGGTGGTGAAATCAGTCCTCCGCCTGCTGCTGCTCATCTCTCACCTGAATCCTGCAGAGATGTATGTTTAGTTGTGAAAGTGTCTAAGTGGAGAGTCAAAACCAAACTCCGGAGAAAGTTCCGACCCATTGTGCGGACATTCCCTGGAGTTAACGTCTAAAAACGGCTTTACTGAATAACTGCACACAAACAACATTCAAAGTGGGGCAGTGGCCTCGGTGCCTCTCCACTCACCTCAGAGTGGAAACACGTGCAGCCCCCTCACAGTCAGTTCAGCAGTGCAGTTGTTGTTTTTTTTCTCTTTTCTTTAATCCACAAAGGGGCTTTAGTGTAATATGCATACACACAAACGCCACTTCAATTATCTGGAACCGCTGTAATGAGAGGAAACTCGGTCCATTAAGGTCCGTCCTCCCACGCGGCTCGCTGTGATCACTGACTGTACTCACAAAATGAAATGAAATTTAAAAGAAAGAAAAATGAATATGGAAAAAGAAATTCAAACGCCTCGAGGGGTCTCTCTCGTATTGAGTCATGTTGGAGCAGGAAGACGTCCTCAGTCTCGTGTCTTCAGATAAATGAGAAGTGACAAATCAAAGGGGGAATATGTTGATTCCACACGTGTCCACACAGGGAACATGGAAACTCAAAGGATCCTTAAAACAAGTGTTTCAGACAGAGGCTGAAAGAGGAGCTGCAGCAGTGGACCGGATTGGTTTTCTGAGCATCGGAGACTTGAAACCCCTTTTCAAAGAATAATCCAAATTGAAATTATGAGCCTGTACATGAGCAGAATATTTCTCCTTCAATGGTTTAGATGAGAATAAGAATGAATGAATAATGGTTTGCCTTGTTGAATCAGAAGATATTCAAGAGGTTTGTGGTAAAAAACAAGAAAAACATCAGAATGTGTTTTTATACTTGTTGTATACAAAGTGTGGTAATGTGGGTGGTGTTCACATTCATTTGGCAAACCACTTGTATCTAGTTCCATACATACACAGCTCAAGCCCACTTAACCTCCACTAGAAGCAGTACGTTTGAAGTACAATATGAAGTACTTGTTCAGAAATATTCAAATATTCACTCCCACGATTTTGTATTAGACAGGTACAGTTTCTAGGATTCACAAAATGTGATGTGTGGTTCTGGATTTCTTTGCAACATGAAAACCCTGCTGACACGGGATAGTAATTCTATCACATACTTCACACATGTCTGTTTGTTAGTTTATTTGTCAGTTAGCAGGATTATACAAAAACTAGTGAAAGGATTTCCACCAAACTTAGAACCCATTCAATAAATACATCTCTTTTATTCTAGTGTTTATATTCTTTAGTGAAAATACTTTTAAAGAGAGCGAGGAGTCGAGCGCCCTCGGCCTTTGCTCTCTGCGTGGGACTCGTCTTCTGGATATCTGTCTCTTTTGGGGGGGCAGCCATTTTAATATTCAAACCAGGCAGAGAGAACAAGTGCAGAGGGACAGCGGCCATTTGAATAATTGAAGGGGCTCCGTAGTGCTAGAGGAACATCTCTCTCTCTCCCTTCTCTCTCTCTCTCTCTCTCTCTCTCTCTCTCTCTCTCTCTCTCTCTCTACCATATTTTCCCTTACATCTCCAGTCTGTTTTTCTATTCACACCGCTTCTTGAAGTTTGTCCCAGAAAGCAGACTGGGACTCGAGCTACCACAGCAGCCGGATCCGACAATCCCAACGGGCTGATGGAAGGAGATGGGAAAAAGGAGGAAGACGGAAAAAAGAAGCGTCTCATATAGAGAGAAAGAAATATAGAGGCCAAATCTCTTTCGTCGGAGATGTGGGAATGAAAAGGAATCGACCAAAGCCGTCTCGGCCCATAATTTGTTAAACGCTTTTACACAGCTTTTCCCATCTGCGTCCTTCAATTTGTTTGACAGACTTTAAAGCCCGGGATGTCTAAATAAGTCAGTGGGAAGAGCCTCCGTCCTCCCGAAAGGATGGATGAAGCATAAAGCCGTTTTTAAACTTGCAATATTCGTTCTTATTTTATTAATCTCAAGCAGTTGTACGTAAAAATACTATTTGAAGCTCGGCAGACGTGATAAGAAATAAAGCGAGTTTTGCTTTCCGCCGGTCACGTGAGAGGCTCTCCGTGGAAGTTGAAGTCCATCTGGCTGTGTGTGCGTTCAGCAGAGGAGAGTGAAGGTGTGGGCACAGCTTGACGTACAGTATTTGGATCTGCTCTATATTTGCCTTCCTGCACGAGGACTCAAAAAAAAGGCTCAGGAACAAAAGTGAGATCCAAACTCTTTCCAACTTCTGCATAGAGAAGCGCGGTGAGCGGCAGCTGTCGAGCTGTCACACGTTCCTCGAGCTCTTTGTGTGGCGTCACCGCCCAGGAAGCTGCTGGTGGGCGCTCGAGAGGATTCAGAGGGAACATGGAGGCTCAATAAGAAATACAGTATATTCATATTGTCCCTGCATGAAAGACAATGTAATGAGGGAGGGCATTGTTCAAGCAGAGTGTGGTTGACATTGATTTGATTGTGCAGATCTGCTGAGGCTTTAATTTACAGCAGTGCAGGGTGTCTATGTGTTTGTGTGTGTGTGTGTGTGTGTTTGTTTGTGTGTGTGTGTGTGTGTGTGTGCAGCCCTCCCCCCTTTTCCCTCCCACTTTTTATTTTTTTTCCTGCTCAGGGGATCTCGAGGAATTAAAATTCATGTTTCATCAAAGCGTGAATAAAATGCTGATAACAGAAAATATATCAGATGTATCTTGAGTGTTTGTACGGAGACCGTGAAAGTATTGGTTATGTAACGGGTGCCACATTAATATTGGTGCCGTGTGTGGAAGATTACATTGAAGTAAAGAGCAATGTAGGTAATGAGAAGCACAGCAGACGTCCAGTGGTTGTGACTGGGAACTGACTCTAGGCAGTGAAGAATTCCCACAGATGAGATTTCCTCTGATTTATTGCTGCCTCACACGAGAGGAATTTCACATCTTAACTGATTTAAAAAAACGTGGGAGACCACAGAACTGACGCCAGATTTAACCTGAGTGATTACTTATCTTTTAATCGTGAGAACGCACAAGCACAACAGTCAAACAGTTGTTTTGTACCAACGGGAAACGTTAAAGGTCCAGTGTTTAAGATTTAGGGTGAAATTACCTATTGGCAGAAATTGAATATAAAAAGGTCAGAGTGATGTTTTCACTGGTGTGTTTCATCTAAAATATACAAATTGTTGTTTTCTTTACCCAAGAAGGACACTTTATATTTAAATACATTATATTTAAATACTTGCATTAGGAGTGAGTCCTCTCTACGGAGGCCGCCATGTTTTTTACAGTAGCCCAGACTGGACAAACTAGAGAGATCCTTTGAGTTTCAATGAAAAATGAAGGCTACCACAGGTGAGGTGAGGGGTATTCAGCGGCAACATCCAACTTCACCACTAGATGTCACTACATTATATACAGTGAACCTTTAAATAAATCTCTGTACTATTGCAATATTCCACAAGTTTTTCCTTTTCGACCGTCCACCTGGTTCAGGAAACAAACTTCTTAGTTTCGTTTGAGAACACAAGAACACAACATCCAGTTGATGGCGCTTCCTGGTCAACTCTCTCATGGCTTCAGCAAATAGCCTCAAACGTTGGAATAACGTACTGTTTTGTCGGTTTCCAGCGACTATTTGATTTCAGCAGGACTCACCAGAACAAACACACATTTGAATAAAACTGTGAGTAGTTGCTTATTTTGGCGTCAAGGACTTATTTGGGAAACTGGCTTTTATTTTGAGAGGCAACACTTTTAGTTATTGCACAAAGGAGGAAAATTCCGACAACCACAGAACTAAAAAAAATTCACTTGGCAGTAAAAGCAAGGGAGTTAAAAAGATTAGAATTCTCCACCAACTGAAACCTTAATACTCGTTGTGACCTTGTTGTGAAAATTCCACTCACAATCATTTGTGTCTAAAAGAAAGTTTCGGCAGCCGAGTTTTAAAAATGATGAACAGGAGCACAAGGACAGAGTTTAGCCTTAGTGCTAAAAATGAGTCTGTGACTTTGATTCACTCCAAACATTTTTTTTGAAATCTCATTTCTTGCGATCAACCCCCGCACACTTTTTCATCCCGGCTGTCGATAACACTGTCAAACTCCCAGGTCGTCGTTATGAACACAACAGCTTCTAAAAATCTTCTCTCTAAGTCGACTCCTGTGAAGTGTTGGAGACAAGCGTCGTGACATTTTGTCATAATTGATTGATGATTAAGTGAAATAACAATTCAGGGAAAATCCCACATTAAGTGTTTGTTTGGAAGTGCTGGTTTGTTTAGATTCTCCATGTTCCTGAAACTCAGCTTCCTCCAGAGTTTAATCCTTAATCAATCAACAGAAATTGAATCTGCAGCTGTTTTGAAAACAGATCAATCATTTAAGTAATTTGCAGCCACACTAACTTGTCAAGCACTGATGGTTTCATCGTTTGGTTTGTTGCCCAGGCTGTCTACATGGAAATATCTACTGGATGGAGGATTGGGATGTAACCTTGTACAGACAGTGATGGTGATCCCGACTTCTCATCGGATACAAATACACTTTGAAAGGTTCAATACAAATAACGATGGATTGATTTAGTTCTTGTAAGATCATTTGGTTTTTTCAAGAACTTTTCAGCCTCAGTTAGACTTTATCGTGAAGTTCTTGGACTTTGGGAAGTTGTGACTTTCCTCCGCCTTGTTTTTGTGTGTCTTTGTAACAAGTAACTCAACAAAGAATGGACAAACCTTCCCCAAACTTGATGGGTTGTGTCTTGGGAAAGTATCTCCAGATGATTCACTTTTGGAGTTTGACTTTTCAGAGGTCAAATTCGAGGTCAACCAAAAAATTTGTACGAAATGTTTATTTTTCAAGCTGTATCATAGAAAGACACTTTGAACCTTATATTGATAAGGAAGTTATTCCCCATCAAATCCATCATTCATATTTACATTTCAATGTATCCCCGAATCATGAGATAAACCTATATGGATAAGAAAATATAATTGATTATTATATGATGGGATTGGGAAAGTTCCACTCCAAAATGGAATGGACATATTGTGTCATTATGAAAATTATGTCAAATAGAAATGCATAAACTTACCATCCAATACAATTAGAGACACGATCCAGAGCTTATTCAGATCATCTGTCATCATACTGTATCAATGACATCCTGATAACGTCACAATGAAACGGCATCATTACACTGTAATAAAGTTGTCACTCACATTTCATAGATAAAACAATTAATCAACCCTGATGTAATGAAACTAATCATAAGCTGTTGCCCCCATTTCTCTCATTTGATGTTTTGACGATGACGACATGTCCCACATGTTGCTCCACGACCCCTCCCCCCCCCCTCCCCCCATCAGTGTGGTAATGTGGTGATCCGGTGACGGTCAAGGGTGGACGGAACAGTCCAGCGACTCCTCGTAGGGAAGCGTCTCCTCCATGTTGTTACTCTGCCAATTCATCCACATTGTCACCTACCATTGCTCATGTAAAAAAAGTGTAAACACTAACCTCAGGTTCCTCAGTCTCTCATTTTTTTGACTTTTTGTGTGTGTGTGTGTGATCAAAACAATATGTGATACATTTCCATTATATGGCTGATTCATATTCACCCCTGTTCTCTGCCTGTGTCTCACTCAGCAGCTCGACCGCGGCGGCCAGGAGCCACTCTGTCACGGAGCTGAAGTGTGGTCCATTATGTCCCCTAATGAGACAGGCTGCTCGTCTCAGATCAGATGAACCCTCTTGTCCACCTGCAGGTCAGCAAAGTCACGGGACCCCCAGTGTCCTGCAGAACCACCCGGTCTGCACCATAGGTCAAAATGAAACCTTCTCCTTTCAAATGACCATCGCCTGTAGATCAGTGAGCAGCAGAAGTTCCACAGCGTTTGTGAAAGGAACAAAATTGGTCCCATAAATACAAGCTGATTGAAAATAACAGGTGGGGAAAATAATGTGATGTTCCAGTAAGTCCACAGCGTTAATGGTTATTACATGGTGGACATGCTGCTGTGTCCCAGCTGCTGATGGGGGAGCTCTACATGTTGCATGAGGAGGCAGTGGGTGGATGTGGTCCTGTGTTGGCTGACTGGATGGAGACTGACGCCTGTAGGTGGCAACCATACCTCATCAAGAACTGAATCACACGTGGACGCGCATCACCATCACACACACACACGCGCACGCACCCACTCAAAGACATGAGATCTGGGGCTTCAAGCGTTAATGCTATTGATCCCTGATAATTAACGACCTCTGGCTGATTTAAATGGGCAGATGGACGGGCGCGCAAAGTGGTCAAAGTTAAAGTGGTCCCTGGGCGATGCGCGGACACGCTCACGCCTACACGGAGCGCGCACCTGCACTCACACTCGCCTCACACTCACTCACTCACACACACAGACACACGTACACACACGTGACTCCGTGCACACGCAGTCCGTGCCCGGGGACCGTGATTTCGGCGCGCTCGTGGGGGCTGCAGCCATTAGGAGCCGGTGGCAGGAACACGCTTCATTTTGCAGCGCACGGACGATGCCGCCGCGTCCACGCCGCGCGGATCGCACACACGCGCGGGAATCAAACCCCCAGTATAGCCGCGCTTATGTAATCAATACATCAAGGTTCGGAAAGCGGCGTCTCGCGGATTCTTCGTCTTGATGGAAAACGCCGCGCACCGCGTGCCCCGCAGCCGATGACAAGCCACTGGTGCTGATGCGACGCGTGTGATGGTTGCGGTGGGACGGATATCCTTGATTCGGATCCACTAGGCGGCCTCAGGTCTTCTTCTTCTCTCGCAGGACGCTCCCGCACCTCTCCAAGCGGACCTTATCGGCAGTGCTGTGAATTAGGCAGCAGCTGATCTTCGTTTCAAAGACAACGATGATGCGCGTAAAGACGCATCCAGGCGCTGCGATCCGGACGAATTAGCGCACTTTGGGTTTTTGATCCTGTTCTTGTCTCTTTCTTTGTGGGGGATCTTTATCTTTTTTTTGGAGGGGACAAGAGGAAACCACCAGTGGGAGTCAATTTTGGACTGTGACTGGCTTTGGACGGGGGGGGTACTGGGAGAGAGAGTGAGAGAGAGAGAGGAAAAGGGGCCTTTACAGACTTGATCATGTGAAACTCTGCAGGATTGCCTCCTTCCTCAGTCCAGAGGAATATCTCCAGGTTCCAGGCACCAGGCCACTGCTGCTGCTGCTGCTGCTGGTCATCCGAGGAGGGGGGTGGGTGGGGGGTGTGGAGGTTTTCAATCGCGCACATCCGAGGGAACCGTGGCGGCACCGCAGATCCGCGCAACTCTTCTCTGAATGTTTGGCATTTTTTTCGCAGGCGAGCGCCCTGACTCGTGGCGGAGGGAGACGCGGACTGCAGCACCCCCCCCCTTCCAGGTCCCTTTGCACAGGGAGATTTGTGCCTCGGTCACGGCGCAGCGGATCTTGGAAACCGGGGACCGGGGCCCTGCTGCTGATTTTTTCCCCGCACTGCTCTCAACCTCGATTTCATTTATTCGAGAAAATGCGTAAGTGTGTGTTTTCTCTCTTCACTGCGTCCGGAGGCTGCTCGGTGTGACATACTGCTGTAACATCCCCATTACTCATCGCCATTTAACCCGTGGTGTGTGGCTGCATCACTCACACTTCCATGAGACGAGACTTTCTCTCCAGAAATGTCCTCTTTTCACCTCCTTATGGTCGCTGTCTCTAGTGTGTGTGTGTGTGTGTGTGTGTGTGTGTGTGTGTGTGTGTGTGTGTGTGTGTGAATGTGATGCACAGAGCGATAAAGATGGAACGAGACAGACGAGAGGTTGAGGAGTTGTGTGTGTGTGTGTGTGTGTGTGTGAGAGAGGAGGAGGAGGGGGAGGAGAGGGGGTGTTAGCTGGTGCAACAAATTGTGTGTTTGAGCCCCTGTGTGTGGGTCTGTCTGGAACAGTCCCCGTTACCAGGAGGACATTACTGCTACAGAGGAGGAGAATCAGAGTGGCGGTGGGAGGGGGGGCGCTACGTCATGTGGTAATTCAAATTCAGTTCAGGTATTCTCAGCATACACGTTTGCAGTGCCGGATTGGCCAGGTGGGCAGACTGGCCCACACGAAGGGGGGCTTCGAGTTGGCTCGTGGGGCAAAGGGATAGGCTCCTTGTATCGGCTGCTGCACGTTGACCCGTGTGTGTCTGCACAGCGAGCAGGAGCCGAGGAGGAGCTGTGGGTTCACCTCCAGCAGAAAGGAGGTTGCTGTTTCTCCTTAGCACAGCTTGCATGAGCAGATCATCCAGGAGATTCAAGCTGTCAGGTTCTACAGTACATACTCCATCACCACCCCCCATTCAACCCCTCTACCCTTCTTTTTATTTTTATTTCTCTCAAATATAATGCATGTGAAAAGGAGCTGTCCGGCAGTGGGAGGTGCTGAAAATGCCCTGATGCTGAAAACACTTGTGTGTGTGTGTGTGTGTGTGTGTGTTGTCTGTGTGTGTGTGTGTGTGTGTGTGTGCGTCGGTTGAAATGGAGAGAGGGAGCTGCCGTCACATCTGAGATTGCTCGGGCTGCTGCAGCCAGGAAAAGCATTCCCACTTAAAAAAACTGAACCGGTCCTCAAGTGAACACTCACACAGTCACGCCCGGCGCTTTTTACGACCCGTCTGTAAAACGAAGGACACAGTCTGATGGGGTTTAAAAATGAGCGTCATCCTATCGGCTAGCACAGGACGAGGGGAGCCTGCCCATCACATTTCACCTATAGCCTGTTTGATTGGGTTTGAGGGGGGGTAGGCTGATGATTAAATTGTGAAGTGAATCATTTACTGCAGTGCCATTTCAGCTGGTAGGAGAATGTGCATGGTTGTGTTGTGTGCAGGATTCATTTTCCAGCCATGCTTTTACAAAACAAGATTTACGGCTGTTGTAATTATTTTAACTGCGATGCATTCCATTCCACATCCTGTGTTCCTCCCAGTGCCCTGCGATGCTCTGGGAGCTGCTGAGATTAAGGCCACACACCAGTAAGTGTCTCGATAGGGCAATGGGCCACCGCGAACTACCTGAGCTGCCTCACTGAACTTTAAGTTTCTGAAAAAACTCCACTCGATGTGGCAAGGTTTTTTTCCAATTCTTTGAACTTTAAAGGTGGGTGAGTAACATCGTTCCCTGAATCACCTCAGGGCCCCAGACACGGTGACCAGTACACTGCCAGGGTGGTAAACAGGATTTCCATGCTCAGGACACGACTCGGGGAGAGATGTCGTGTCCCGTGGATTTGGATTCGTCACCTCTCTAACACTCCTCTGTCATCACGACAGAGACACTGAAGCGTGAGAGGAGTGATCTTTCCGACAGGCGTAGCTTCTTTTGGCATTCACCTGCCGACCGAGGGAGCGAGTGGAGGTAAACGACGCCAGGACCACTCACCAGAACGGCCCTGACAGAAGCCGTCACTGTGGGACAATAAGCACTTGGGGCGAATAGATTACATTTCATGCGTGACACAAATGCAGTCAAACCTCTGGTTCTGGAACAGGGTGAGCGGTGACTCATTTTCCACGTCCCAAGGTTTTTTCTTTCTCTCTACGCTTTTGTTCCCTGCACAACCTGCTGCGTCAAAGAGCCGGTTCAAAGAGTCAGTGCTCTACGCGACGCAGCTCCATCACCGTGCTGCTCCCTAGATTACTCTTGACAAGCTGCCTTCTTACACTTCACACACACGTTGGTAGTGAGTTGATTCATAGTGTCTTGTCTGTTTTTTATTTCTTTCTTTTCTTGCATCTGGAGACGTCAGAGTGGAGTTATTCAGGATGCACATCTGTTCCTCGCAGGTGGTCACGTCGTCCATAGATCTTCCCGGCATCTTCACTTCAGCTACATTTTTTCTAGCCATAAGTCAAATCCTGTAAATCACAGAAGATAAGATAATATACAAAGATAATCAGCCCTCTATAAAAGTCAGAGATTTGTTATTCGAGCAACAGCAGCCAAAAAAAAACAGAGCAACCTGGTCTGCCAAGGTTTTTACATACAACACTGGGCTTACTGGGATGTTAATAGCCTTAAGGACCATTTACACAACCGTGTGGAATAAACTTCCTGTTTTTTAAGTCAAATGTCCTGTCAGTCAAACTCGGATTCAGATTTTACTTCCTTCTCCTTGGGTTATGGGTCAACCACAAACAAAATAGTTGCAACCAAGTCTGGATTTTAGAAGAACTGTTTAAAAAGAAGAAAATCTGGCTTTGGTTGTTTTTCATGGCTCCAAAAAGAAACAGGAACCAACCCACGCAGAATCCAGAATCCTTGAACCGGACATTTAATCCATCCGCCAAGAGGTTTTCTATTATTCCTCTCTTAACTGAACTTACTCCACCCTTGATCCACTTATTGTCACGGTGATGGATGACTATCACGACTCAGTTTGTGCACAAAACCTAAATCTGACCCAGGACCTGTGGTAATAGAAAAGAACCTGACCGGGCCCTGGGGTGACTGTATAACATGTGGATCCAAACCTGTACTGGTTCCAGGCCAGCCCTGAGGGCCTAGGGTTCTGAATATAGCTAGGTTTTGGAGTTTATAATTTAAAGACATCACCTTGGGCTCTGGGACAATGTGATGAAGATCTTTTGACATTGTAAAGGAGAAGTGTCTGTGCTAACCCTGCCTGTGTAGAATGGGTCGTTCTCTTGTCCTGTAGTGATCCTGGTTGCAGCTCTTTCTTTCTTTCCGAACTGGAGAATCAGTTGTCGTTGTTGTTGTGAACGTTATGGACAATGTCAATTGCGTTGATGTGTCTCAGCTGCAGAGTGCCGGTTCATTCAAATTCATCCATCAATATTGAAAGTATCACATGTTCAAATTAGACCAAGTTCATCACTGCACTTCCATTGGCAAATAACAATATACCTGCCAAATGTTGATCCAATAAGATGAGCGGTTCAGCCATATACATACAGAGACTTCTGGAAATATTATTTAGACACTTTACTGGTAGATTATTCCAAAAACAAAACAATAAAGATATTAATCCCTCATAAAAACAATAGAAGATGTTTTACCTCTGCAGTAGGTTGCACCTTGTATTTGATCGATGACAGTGTGACCTTCTGACAAGCCCGAACACGTCTTCATATAATGACGGCCTCTGTTAAACTACACCCAGTCTCTCTGTCCTGAAACTATGAAGGGATTTAGATTAATCCCCATTTCTTACAAAGCGCCGGGTTTCAACCTGTCACCAACAAATATGCTGATTCATTTCCAAACGACTATCTTCTCCTGTGCACTTACGCTCGTGGCGACTGATGGGGGCAGTCTGTGTTCTTGAGGGATATGCTCGACTCTATGGGCACTGTTGTGTTGTTTCATCAATTTCCATCGTGGTCCCGGCCTCCTGCACGCTCCCCCGTTTGATATGAGGACTGGTGTTGGGAGTGGTGATAATTTATGGCTGAGGTCCCTCCAGGCTTGTGCTTTTTATCTTAACTAATACAGGGGGATTGTGTGCATTTCTGTGCGGCATGTGTCTGCGTGACATAAATAAGCAAGTGGGATGCGGCCCCGAGATTAGAACCGACTTCCTGCCGGCTCCATTTTGATAGATAACAGTCTGTATCCTTCCAGTAGCACCTCGGCAAAACATGTGTTTGTGTCGAGTCGAGAGACAGGCCAATCCGAGCGGGTCGGACCGCTGGGGTGTGAACGAGTCCGACGCACGCCAGGCTGGAGAGACTTAGTATTCACTGTGGCAGCTTAAGTTTTTGCCTTTGTGCGCCAGAGAGAGGATTATTCAGAGAAGCCCGCTCGGTGTCATTCACAAGTCTGCATTTCCAAATCAACAAATATCATCGTGGGGAAGTATGCAGAGGCTGGATCTGCGTGTGTTCTGCAGATCCATCGCAACAGTGTTTGATTCCATGTGAAGAAAAATCATAACTTATGGCACAAATGTCATAGTGACTCATTGACTGTTTTGAGTGCAGCCCTCGGTGAAGTATTCCACCATCTGTGTTGTGCACCATGTGTCGGCCTGCAGCAGCCACCAGCCTTCCACTCCGATGAGAGCCGCTGAGAGAACGAGCAGGTTCAGGCTGCGGGTGCCGCGTTTCCGCCTCTTCAGCAACCAGCCGCATCCGGCACAGGCCGTCCACAGACTCCTCTGCACTGAGCACGCGTGTGCAAGCTGAGCGACATTCTCCCGTCAACTTTATTGTATGTGATTAGAGTGATGGTGGAGCTGTGATGTGAGGCGCAGCTGAGCACCGCCCACTGCTCTGAAGAATGCATAATCACAGTAAACAATGCCCTACAGGCAATCACAGCTTTTCTACAGTTATATTGCTTTTTTCTTTTAAAACCGTTTCAGACGTTTTCTTCAGATTAGAGGAACAAGAGTAAAATCAGGACCTATAATGCAGCTCGCACGGAAGCGCAGGAAGCAGTGCATCATGGGAATTGTCACCGGGAACACGCAGGGCTGCGTTTTAATGGCAGATTTAATTTTGGATCTGATCCCAAGTTCATAAAACACTGATTAGTTCACAAAGACTTCACTAATCGAATGTTTTATCTCCTCTCCTCTCAATTTTGCAAACAGAAACAGTGAAAACGTAAATATAAAGTATCACAACAAGCGTACAGCTATTGATTTTCAGGCTAATAGATCCAGATTCTAATCTTTTTTCTTACAATGCTCTTGGTGTCTAATCCGTTACTGGCAGACAAGCAAGTCTCTTCTTCAACCTCTCTAACTTTGCTCTGCTTCACTTATCATACGTCTTATAGAAGCAGTAGTGGCAGAGATATTATCTTTTGATGTGGGGCCTCCATTTGTCGAGCAGGGGCTTGAGCAAAGGCCATACTTTATGGTGTTAGGTCAAATATGGTCTCGAAATTGGTGTGAAACTGGAATATAACATTTAAGAAAACACAAATTTGCTGCAGTTTGACAAAAGAAATCACAAAATCCACACGTACTGGGATGCGTGTAGAGAAACCGGAGCTTTAGATTTGGGATTTTCAGTCTTTGTGGCCTGATTTTAATTCCTCTAAGTGTACAGTTGAATCACAGCGCCTGCTCCCTCCATGGAGGACGGCAGCTTGCAGTCACAGCTGTGAAAACCCAGAGATGGAGGGGATAAAAAAAGGAAACCAAATCAGAATGTCCGTATAGAAAGTCCTGAACTCAGGCAGCATTATTCATCTCTGCTCCGTCCATCTGCACACTCAGTATGTTCCAGTGAGTCACAGATCTGCCAAAATACGGTGCTGGGGAGATTGTGGCAAACTGAGAATATTAACGGTCAGTGGAGGAGAAGATTCTGTTTCTCTGGACCATGTGATTTTCTGTTTCAAGCACAAACTGAACCAGTTGTTGGAATCCATGTTGTAGATGTCACAAATCAAATCTAGCTCTCTCTGCAACCTTAAAAATAGTTTATATAGTATAGTATTTACTCACTTAGAATAGAAACCAAAATGAATAGAAACAGAACAATCTTTTTCAAAGGAGATATACAAACAGTATGTTAGGATACTTATTACATCGGTATAAGAAATGTCCAGTAGGTGATACAACTATCACAACAGCAGCAAATTGAGCCTGATATGACAAATTATTTTCAAAGCAAAATAATAAATATATTAGGAAGATGTAAAGACAATATTTCCAAAATATATACAAGCGATACTGTTCGTAGGATATATTATGATATTTATTAAAAATCTGATGTTCTGGAACATTTCTAGTTTGCTTTAAATATTTGTACGTGGGACCTTAAGAGACCTGAGCCGACAAAACATGTGCCCTGTATAAACAGTTGGATAAAAATCGATTAATAATTCTGACCCTGTAGTTGTTAGATGTCGACATTCTGGGAAACTTCTTAATCTCCTTTAGTCTGGATGATGTTGGATCTTTGACGCGGAGCCACAACCCGAACACACAGAGTTACAGGTTCAGTTAACAGGCAGAAGAATGAAACACTCGACCCAGTCACTGCTCCGAGTATCTGTTGTGGTTGTGGTTCTAGATCCGTGCTAACAGCTGTGAGGGAAGAACTTTGGCAAAGTGTTTTTTGTTTTGTGCTGAATATTAAAGTTAGAAAACCAACATGCTCACGATGACACTGCTGATGTTGTGCAGCTGCAGTGTTTACTGTGTGTTAAACATCCTGGTTTTAATGTGTTCACCTGCTAAAACCTTATAATCAGCACTAAAACGATACAGTTCATACCGGTGGGAGAGTCGTGAGATTTGCAGCTTTATTGGACGAATAAATGTTTTGGTGTCAGATGAAAACTGAGCAGATGAACAAAGAGGTTTTAATTCATCCTGAGGGGAAAGTTGTGAAAAGATCATTTCAAGGGAATTTATGCCAAAAACTGTCAACAGATTTCACTCAAAACTACAGAGAATGAAAAGAACAAAGATGTTTATAATTCATTTGAAAAGACAATTTCATGGGAATTCATTGGAACTATGGACGTCTTTGATAAAGTTTGCACGGATCCAGTAGAGGTGTTTTACTGAAGTGAAAACATTGATGCTTTGGGAACAGTCGGGGGATCGTGTGTCGGGCTCATCCTCACGCCTCAGTGGAGCTTTACCAAATTTAGCAATCTTCTTGTTGTCAAGTCCAAATCAATAATCCCATCGTGACGGCTGCACCAGAGGAATACTTAGTTTACAACCTAAGTCAGTAGGAATCTGATCTCTGGACAGTTCATCCACTGGTGAAGATATTTCAGTCTGAGCCAAAGTGCTGGACTGGGAGGCCGATCATAACCATTAGGATCCCTGAAATTTAACTGAATTTCATTATTCAGCTTTTTTCTCTGTGAAATTCTTTCTCCTGTATTTACAACCCACACTTCTACAATAGGAGGAATTTCCTTCTTCTCCTTTTGACTTATTTGTGGTTTCCTAATTGGAGATTCACCGAGGACGGGGAAAAGAGAAACGAGTCTTTAAACTGCAAAGACCACGGGCAGCTTGAACGTGCATCATGATGAATCGGTTGCAGGCCCCCCCACAAAAAACACGTGCGCGCAGCACAAATGTCGCCTCAACACACAACTGCACAGCAGAATCCAGCACGGTGCAGCACAATGAATCTTAACCGCACTCGCGATCTGCCATGTGCAGACTTGAAAGCGGCGGCCGCTCCGGTGTTTGTGCTCCGTCTGCTCGTTCTGCACCCCATTAAAGAGATGACCAATCAGTTTCTGCTGAGGCGACAGAGCGTGCACGGTCACATGACTGTCCGGTGTAGAGACCAGTGAGGAGTGAATTCCATCAGGGAAGACCGGTGACACTGGGAAGCAACGCAACACATTTCTAAGGAAACTCATGGAGACTGTATGATAGTGAAAACTACTGTAAGGACATTATGGACCGATTCTGATTTTAACGGGAAAAGATTTTGATGATATGGGTCGATACAAAATTTCAAACACTTGAAAAAAAAGAAATGTAACTGAGGCTTTTTTAAATGTACAAACAAACCTTAAACATTATTCTAATTGAAAAGAAATCACAAATACAACTACACATATAAAACTTTTATTAACAAGATAAATAAGATAATTGTCTCAGTGTAAAACAAATGCTTCTCATTATCTCTGCATTGTTCATTCACTCAGAGAAAAGCGTTTATATTGATGCACATCAGCAAACTGATCCTGTACGTCTGCTCATGTTTGTAGTTTTTTAAATTGGCCGACCAACACAACATGGTCGTCCACTGACCACACGGTCTGCGGTTTGATCCCCTGGGGCTCCTCCGTTCCACTCAGTAAAACAACCTGGGGCAAGACACTGAACCCTAAACTGTGCCCCACAGCTGTGCCTTGATATGTAATGGAGAACGGGCTGCACATAGAAGAACCGAGTGTGTGAGTGGCACAGACAACACAAACAGCCATAGTCTTTGTCAAGTTCAAAAAGCTCCTGTAGGTGAAAACAAGCCGTTGGAAGAGCTTCTCCTCGGAGCCGGGGAAAATCTCATTGTCTGCTTATCAGCCTGGAATTGACTCCGCCTTACTGAGATATTCCCTCTAGAATTAGGGATAATAGCCGAAGTGATGACTGTCATGATGAGTCTCTATCTCGCTCTTGTTCAATGCCCTCCCCCTCCTCCCTCCCTCCCTCATCCTCTCTCCCAACTCTCTCCCCCCTTATTTATCTCATTCTCCACATATTAATATACATTTGATCTGGTGCCAGTTCATTTAGCTCAGATGCCTTTGATGAAAGTGTCTCAACGACACTCGGAGCTCACGAGGAACAGGGCAGCGATTCACGATTTCGCTGAAGGGGGAGAGTCTCTGAATCAGTAAGAAGAGTCAAATTCATTTATCTGGTTCATTAATACTTTGGCATCTGGTGCAGATTGTAGTTGCTGGAATACACTAGATCGGCTCAGTTGGCAAAGATGAGACCGACAGTCAGTGGCGCCAAGTCAAACACGACTAAACCGACCAGGGGAATCTTGTATCGTTGACAAGTTTTGCCTTTTTAGTATGTGCCGGAAATTTGCCTCTGCTACAGTTTTACCCCCCCCACCCCCATTTTTTTTCATAAGCCAACACTTCTTCAGCCGCTGTGTTTTTTCGGGGATTTGTCTGTTGGAACATCTCGTTCCCCCGTCGCACTGAACTGATGCATTATTGGTGAAACCACGAAAGCGTTTTGTCCTTCTCATTCAAAGGGGGAAAGAAAGAGAGAGAGAGAGAGAACGCTCCTGTGATGTTATATTGTTGTGTCTTCTATCCTCGATAATAACAAAGTGGCTTTGATATGTTGTGAGATGTGTTAAACCTCGGCTGAGCGTCAGAGCAATTTAATGACATTTGTTTCTTCCTCTTGTTTTTTCCTGCGTCCTGAAACCGTTTTTAAGTCTCAGGAGATAGTCACGTCACAGTTTATCACAATCAGACACCGACACCACGTTCAAAAAACATATTTCAGCTATTGCTCCACAACACAGGCGCACATTGAATTCACAGCATTTGAGATCCACATAATAAATAACTTTAGTATATTATGTGTAGAAAGAGGACGGTCACTGGGTTGATGTCGGGAGGAGGGTAAAGCTGTTTTCCGTTTCTCCAGCTCCACTTTGAACAGACTTCTGCTGCTCAGATTAAAAAAATTTTTCCCAACAACAGCCGCGTGTCAGAGGTGGAGCTCGGCCACGACTCGACAGAGATGTAAGACGACAGTTGAAGCGGCTTTGGTTCGCGCCCGCCGGCTGACACAGTCATTTCTGCACCGAGCAATTAACTGGTGGGTCAGTCGCTAACTGTGGATACCAGTGTTCCCAGGGCAGCTCACAGACTTGAGCAACAAATACAGGGATCAGGGAATAGAAACCAAAACACTTATTTGATTTATGTTATTTGATCTATGTACATTGTGACCTTTTAGCCACGTCTCATTATAACGAGGCGTTGTATGGTAATCATGAACATTACAGGCTGGAAACGTGCCATAAACGAGCTGGCACTCATTAGAGCACATGCCTCGGCCAATTAAGGTCCAGCAGTCCCCTTAAATTCAATCAGGCCGCACCACATTACCCACACTCAGAGATGTCAGTCTCTTATGTGTACGCCATATTTCTTCATTAAGTTACCTGAAGTGTTCCCTGGATAATCAGTGAGAGGATTAGTGCAGATCTCCCAAGGTGAAGAAAACACAGGATCTGCTCTTCTCTCCGGATCTGTGCCAGATATCAGATCTTCTTTTGTGGCAAATTGCACATTGAGGTCAGATGTTTACATTAATATTCTACAAAGTCTTTACATTAAACACAGGGATGAAATATCAATTCTCTAGAGTTTGAAGGAATATTTTCTACCCCACAGTAATTGTAGAAAGATCATTATATGGATCCACACCACGTTTCCCCTGATAGTAGATAGAAGCACTTTACTCATGCAAGATTTATTTTTGATGCTACTTTTTTGCGGATTTTATGAATTCTTCTTTGGCTGATTCCAAATCTCTCCACCATAAATTGCCCAGTGATTATTTTGCACTCTTGCTAACTATAAAAAAAAATGGAAACATATGCTTCTTGGCGAAGTTAATTAGATAAAAGCGAAACACTTTAAACGTATGATACGTCTATCCAGATTAAATGGAACGTTATTCACGAGAAGACACATATCTGTTTATTTAAATGCTTTTTAAACTACTAATAAACATTTTACTTTACAATCTTCTAACCTCTAGCATTTAAGCCCATAACGTTGCGTGTTTAATAATTAATTATATTTTGGATTAACTGATTAATTAGCACAATGATTCACTGGCTCTTTCGGATCGAATGTGTGTAAATGAGTCTAAATGTGTAAATATGTTTGGGTTTTGAAGACATCACCTCATTAATCAGGAAAACGACATTTAGCGCATTAATCAATAATGAAGATAATCATTAGCTGCAGCTCGAGTCTGAGATCTTCAATCATCAGATGCAGCAGGTTTCCGTTGCACTTGACGATCACTTGTGAGTTTTCCTCTTAACGTCTTTGAGGATGAGCAGACGAGGCAAAATTCTGCAAGCTGGTCTAACTAGCACCTGCTGCCCGGACTTTAATTATCCAGGCAGGGAATACAGGCACAAACTAACAGGGAACGCCAAGTCTTTATCTCACTCCCACCGTGGAAAGTGAACTAACAATGTTGGAGACGGTGGAGCCGCTCCACTCACCCACCGAACGTCTGGGTTTAGCAGGTTCCAAGCCGCTGAGCAGGTCACATGAGGAGCAGCGTCGATATTCCTGCAGCTAAAGATAAATACGTCACTGTGGAAACTTCCTGAATGTCAACTCCTGCCGGTGCAGAGGACGAGAGAGACTTGTGTTTTAGCTTCACCGTCATGTTCTGTTGAATTGATATCATGGGTCTGAAAGAGCTTCTGAGAGAGAACGAGTTTATTCCAACCTGAAGAAGAGCATGTTCCCTGTCAGACGCAGAAAAACACAAGGATAATCTACATCGGAAGCCTTCTCAACAGATCAGATCACAAGTAGAGCTGCAAATAACAATTATCTTTATAATTAGTATCATATTTACTAAATAAAATGGACTATTTTGTCTTCTCTGTACTTGTTCTGACAGAAAAGCATAAAATATTCACCTCTAAGAGGCGGAAACATCCCAAATATTGACCAACAAAATACTAATAATTGTTCATTATAATCATTCTGAATAATCTTTGACGATCTTTAAAAAAAAAGACATGAAATATGTTGTTAACTGCAGACATTTTAAAATTGTATGTCTTTTTAGGTCAAATATAATAGAAAATCAAATTTTTCTGATTCTATATGATGGAATATAACTAATCAATGATGGACCACCAGAAAGCCGAGAACTATTTTGATAATTTCCGTCATGTTTTTGAGTGAAGATGCCAACGATTTTCTGCTTTTTTCTGCTGACATCTCACAATCTGAAGCTTCAAACATGAACATACATTGAACTTTTCACTTTTCAAATGTTGTGTGGACAAAATCAGCAGCTTGAAGACTTCCCTTTACAATCTGTGGGCGATGAGCATCAAATATTCAGCCTCGACTGGGACCCTACGAGCGTCAGTAACACTGTTCCTGAGTCAACCGGTGTCTCCCAGTTGTGTTTCCTCTCTCTCACTGGTGGTGATGATATGTAGACTGTATCCTGAATGATTTAAGACAGAGTGGAGCAGCGAGGGCTGAGGGGCATATGGCTTGGTTGGAGCCGAGCCATGTGGCTTGAGGGGGGGGTAAACGCATGGGCATGGATAGCTCGGTGCGTTAGCTGCTCGGCTCGGCGTCGTGTCTCTGTGTCGTCTCCACAGCGAGCGAGTTGTTTATCCAACAGCGGTGAACGAAACAACACAATCAGGCTTTTTATTGTGTGTTTCAGAGGAAGTTGGTGTTCTCGGGGAATCAGGGCTCTCGCTCTGTCAATACCGTTTGTCTGTGTGTTCACATGGTAGAGAGAGAGAGAGGAAGAAGAGGGAGAGAGAGAGGCAGACGGAGAGAGAGGAAGAAAAAAAAACCTTGGCGATGAAAGACTGCTGTATTCACACTTTATCCTCGGACAGTTTGTACCGACACTAACGTTCTGCTGAGGCCATGATCGACCCCTGATTGGCTAAACGCACTGGAGAGAGAGAGAGAGAACGCCGCCGCTGAGCCGGGGCGCTCACGACCGACTGTGTGTGTGTCGACTGTTGATTATGGGGAGAGCCTGTGGTTCCATCTCTTCCATATTCATGAGCCAAATGGTGCACGATGTAATATTCATGGACAAATTAGACGTTCAAAAACACCAGTGTGTGAGCGAGGCCGTATGATGGAGGATGCACAGAGACTTCATAAACCCTTAGCTTGAAATGTCCTCCACCTTCTTTACCGGCCCTGATGCACACGTTCACATCTCCAGTCCTGCTGCTGTTTCCCTGCATCCGAGCTGCGGAGGCTGAATATAACCCACCGGCTCTTCTCTTTTTTCTTTTTTTTTGCTTCTTCCTTTTTAGTATCACAGCGCTCTGCTCTTCTCTCCGTGCAGCAGCAGCAGCTTCTGCAAGCGTCGGGGAAAAAAAGAGAAGACAGCCTTTCCTCTTTTTAGAAATATACATCCTGTTTACTAAACAAGAGGTCGAGCGGCTTGTAGGAGAGCGGCTTTGTTCTGCCTCTCTGATCAGCTGGCTCGTGAGCAGTCGGGACGTAGGGAAACTAGAAGTGGGTCCAATCAAGCGGAGTCTCTTTTTGTAAAGGCCCTGCAGTGCTCGGGCAGAGGCCGAGTTTATGACCCCAAAAAAATCGAGGAGAAAAGTCTGGGCCTCGTCCAAACCCCCCCGGCCCCGTGGATATTCAGTTTGAGGAAGGTGCAGTACTGCGAGGAGGCCTCACGAGGCACCTGTACATGCGTAACTGACTCTGTGCATGTGTGTGTTTGTATAAAGAGTATGTCGGATGAAAGAGGAACTTGTAACCTTCAGACCTGCTCTGGTTTTAGAGAACACATTGAGAACGAGATGCACGGTGCAGCAGAAAGTGAGATACTGATGAATGCTCTCTTCCTACCTTTGACTTCAGTTAACCATCAGATTAACAACCACCTCCATTACATCAGCTAAATGGGAAACTACAGGGATTTTTGTGATTACAGTACGTTTGGTCAATTACGGTAATGGTGCGGATTTAAATCACATGTTTCCCCCATTAGGTGATCAGGAGGTGTTTCACACCCGAGTGGGTCTCATCCCTTCTGGAGGTCGTCCCCAAACCGAAGGTCACAATCACAGGTCAATGACTGTGTGTGTGGGTGAAATCTATTCCAACAGACCCATGGGCGGGAAGTGACGGCAAATTACATGCAGAAATGACGCTGTTAAGGCAGTTAATGTGATTTCATACCTTAATTATTTCATTTCATACCTTAATTGCTTTGTTTTATACATTAAGCAGATAAAATGTGATATCCATCTTCTCAGTTCTCTGGGATATGAGCCCTGCAGAGAGTCCCAGTTACCCCAGTATGATTAGTATGATGTTAACTGGATGCTATTCTGCATTTCTGCATTTCGTCTGGTTTCTGTTTCTACTTTGACCAATCAGGAGCAGGCTTTTGGTTGCAGGCGAAAAAGAGGCGGAAAACATTGACCTAAATACGTGGGCTTTTTAATTTATCAGTATTTATCTGCAGACAGCTGTTAACAGTGATGAGCCAGAATGTCGTCTGGACCTAAAACACCTACAGAGATATGGCTACTCGTGTTTTATGTGGAGAAACATTCGACTAAAATCAATGGAGGGATCTTATAAAGTACTTAGTTACATGCCGACTCCCAGTATCTGTTCTTAGATATTCTCGGGTACTCACGATTTTTTACTCCAATGCTTATATTAGCAAGTATCTCAACTCTCTACATTTGTACAAAAATAGTGTTTATGTTCATTAAAAAGTAGTTTTTTGTCATATAAAAAAAAGGATCAGTGTCAAGAGGGGAATTGATCCACTGATCCAATCAGAACGGACAGGTAACATTAGACCCCGCCTCCTTTAACGAGGGCAAACGGCAGCATCAATGGTAAAGAATAATTTTTTTTACTTTAACTCTACTTCTACTTAAATTCGTTTTGTCAATATGCATTTGTACTTTTACTTAATTTCATGTTTCAGTACTTTCTCCATCACTGCATGGAAATAAACTATTCAGACGGTGTACAGAACACGGAGGTCGAGGGTCGAATCCCCTAAATATTGGCCTTTGCCACCAGAAGATTATTCGCTTTCATACGATGGCTGATAGGCTCTGAGATTGGCTGGTTGCAGCTGCTTTTGTGTGTGTGTGTGTGTGTCTGTGTGTGTGTGTGTGTGTACACGTGTTGTGGCACTGCAATAGTTTGTTTTCCTCGGAGTGGATTTGTGCCAGCGTGGCCCGTGCTCATGGTGATCAATAGGCATTAGCTGGAGACAAGTGTTTTGTCAAGTGGGCTGTTCAGTGAGTGATTGGCGTCTCCGAGCTCCGTTCAGACATCAGCATGAACCCGTCCGGCTCCTCTCGGCCTGAGTGACTGAGCGCTTCACTCACTGGGCTGTCAAATCTTTTCAAAATAAAAAACACATCAGCAGTGCTTCCCCGGCTCGGAAATTATCCATCAAAATATGTTTCGAGATCAATCTTCAGGTGGGAAAAATGGTTTCCCTGGGATCGAACGCTGGCTTTTAATAATTTGTACGTTGTCATCGTTTGATTATTGAAGTTTCCTTCCAAACCAAAAATCATTCATCGTGACCGACCGATGTTTGAATAGATACGATTCATCAAACGGTGAATTTCCTTACTGAGAGTAATAACGTTTATCTCCACATCTGTTGGACTTGTCGGAAAGTCATGGTTCACAAAGTTTGGGACTTTCTAGAGAAGGGGCGGGGTTTGATCAATATTAAACCTGGATTCACTTCCAGCTGAAAATGAGCAGCAGAGGATGAAATGTTGAATAATCATCCATCCGTCATCGTATCAATAGAGTCTATAATTCAAGGAGAAGCTGGAGCCGACCCCAGCTGACATTGGTCAGGAGTTGGGATGGATCCCGCTCTGGTCTTGTATTAATATGTATTTGATTTAACAGGCACAGTTTATAGATAGATGGATGGATGTGTACTTTATTTATCCCAACATTGGGAAATGATTGAGTTAAAGCAGCAATAACGAGCAATAAAACAGATACGAAGAATTAGAAAAGCTCAAAATAGAATGTAATACACTTAAATACACTGTACGTGTAAATTAAATACACAGTAAAGTAGTAAATATGATAGAACATCAAATACTCCTATAAACCAGAGACTTAATACATGAAATAACAAACTAAGAATAACAGACAAGTTTCAAAGTTGAAGTATTTGTTTGCATTAAGACAATATAATGAAATAGGTGTGAATATGACAAAAATATGAAATATGAATCTGTTTTTTCCATCAACTTTTTGTTTGTTAACTATCAGGATTAGGGCAAAGCTACTGGATCAATATCCTTGGGACTTGGTGGAGGTTTGGTGTTGATCCAGATCAGGGGGCGGATCCAGGGAAAGTTTTTCACAGTATTCAAGGTTGAGTTTTTTTTTCAACATTTGAGTTGATATCTCTGAAAATAATTCACAGGAATCTTGATGAAAAATGTCAGACATGTTGAGGGGTCTGATATTTATGAGTGTGTGTCCAAAATCAAAGTCTGGATCCAGTGACTTTAACGGGGGTTTAACTGGTGCTTGGTGGAGGTAGACTCTCTGAGTTGGTTACTGCTGTAGATGGTGGTTTCACTTTGACCCAGCTCATTGGGTGAAATGTTGTGTTGTCTCCATGATGTTGTCAGGTCACAATCTCACTATGTAAAATATATTGTGACATGACGATAAACAAATGAAACTGAATCGACCTAGATGCTTAAAAAAAGACACAATAAGAGAAAACAGGATTAAAACATCAGGTGTTCTGCCTTCTGGAATCTAACCCTGCTCAGCATGAGAGGAAAGTGAATTTCCTTCTTTTACTTAAGTGCAGCATTTTCTGTCGCGTGTCCCGTTCAAGTTGTCAGTTTAATAAATTGACAATTAACAGCATAATCTGGATTATTTAAACATTAACTTTCTCATCGACTTTGTACTTTTTTGACACATTAGTAGAAAACTAATGGATTAGAACGAGAGGAACAATGACAGGGAATCATTAAGGCTGCAGACCAGCCGGTTTCTCCTCCTCTGTTCTCTATCGAGTTTGATCTCCGTACCTCAGACTTAGATTCAGCTGCAGAAAAAACTCTGAGTCGAGATCCAAACCACTGGTTCTGTTTGCTCTCAACAACATTCCAGTCCACGCATCCATCTCCCAACTGCAGCTCAATTGATTTCCTTTCACACTCTCCCAGTTCCCGTCCCTCTCTGCACCATCTAATGAGTTACAAACCAATCTGCACCTGATTTCCACATGTCGACTTTCACAGATGAATAATCACAGACACTCGCATGTTCCCTGTGCGGCTGCTTTCTGCTGCATCGCACACACTGGAACAATGGTGATCGCCTTACTAAGCATGTCAGGCGTATTGTATTCCACTCTAGATGCATATTAATGTGGACGCTGTCTGTACATTAACAGCGTCTGGGCTGGAACGTGCAGTTCCTTGAATAGGAATTTGCACAACAAAGAGGTGGCCTATCGGTAACTGGGGAGCCGGCTGACGTGGCCGTGGCCTTGGAGACGTGCAACAGGAGGGATAATTTAATTATTGAAACATCTTGTGAGCTCCTTCCTTCTGCTTCCCCCGACCCCGACAGTGTTCAAGGTTAATTGTCGTAAGTTCAGGCCAATCTACCACCAAGAGCACAAGGGAGGCGACCAGAGGACAGCCGCCGAACGCCAGGATTCAATTCTATTAAGATGATTGTGCATTCGAGCAGTATTTTCCATTAGGCATTGATTCCTACCTCCTGGCGGCTTCAAAGAGTCGCTCGTCCCCGCTCCTCACGAGCAGCGCTGCAGATCGACTGTAGAGCCAAACGTCAGTAAAAGGGAATCTGAAATGTCCTCTGAACCTTGTCCTGGAATACGGCTCTTGGCAGTGGCGTTAACAAAGGTGTTTGGCATCGCAGCGGCACTGCAGATCGACGCGGGGCCGTTCCAGACGCCGGCGTGTGAGCGTGGCTCAGCCGTTTAGAGGATTGCTTGTGTAACACCATCTGTATTCAGGGGATCAACACCCACTTTTTACACCAGGGCAGGGCGAGAGGAGCAACAGTGACTTCAGCCAACATCTGTCGCTTCCCCTCCGTCTTCCATTCACTCATCCGCCAGTCGCTCTCATCCACTTAAAGTAGAGACAGAACACCGGATCTGTTAATTGGAGGAACAACTCGCTGCTCGAGCTGAATGTGAAGGAGAAAAGTGTTTCATAGGAACAATGAGATTTAATGCTCAGTGAATGATTCATGGATTCAGCTCCATCACGTACAACAGGACGAACCAGAGAATAAACTGGAAACTTCCGATGTGTCGTGGGGAGATGAAGGTGAAATAAAGCAGTTAGTAAGTCAAAACCTGGAATTCTGAATTCAGGGTTTCAAGGAGAAAGTGCAAACTGGAGCTGGAGCGATAAGATAACAAATCCTTGAGTTCATCAAAAGCAAACTATTCTGCTGTTTTCTGATAATTAAATCATTTAGAAGAAGTTTTGAATGAAGAATAGCAGACATTTGCTCATAACAGCTCCTTCTCAAATGATCGAGTGGAGGCGTTTGTTGCTTTCTTGATTTTATGTGATAGTAAACTGAACATCAGCAAGTGTTTGTTAATTGTGATGAGAATTTTCCAATAGATTCTTATCTTTGTTGACCAACTAATTATAATTTTCTTAAAAAGATGATTTGATCCCGAAAAAATATTCATAAAGATAAGTTGTATTTAAATTTGTAAAATGTAGACCCACAGTCATTTAATAGAGGGCTAGTTCCACATCCATTAAAAATGTCAATAGTGCAAATCTAATTGAAATATAAAGACAGAGATTCCCATAGAGCTTGATAAGGTGCTGCCAAGAAGTTTCAGAAATCAGTTCATCATTCAGCAAACTCAGGTCCGTGGGCAACATAAGAGTTAAAAAAACAAGAAGTGCTCTCAGAGAGTTTATTTCTCCGCTAATGCCGAAACTAACCATGTTAAAGAAAGTGAAAAAATTATTCCTGGATCTGAATCCACTTAATGGGTTCTCCCTTGGGTCGTGACCAGCTCCAACACAAATAGTAATTAAAGTGGTTCAGTAAATGTTGTTAAATCCTGATAGACAAACCAATGGATGAGGGATGAAAACACGACCTGTAGGCGAAGGTAACAAATCCGAAAATGTCACAGGATTAACTATGAGTTATGGTTTGACTGTGTCTGTGCCTGCAGGTCAAGAACTTTATATCTACAGTTGTTGGGACATCAGCAGCGTGTGAGATTTGTTATTGGGATGATTATTACAGTGAATTGAACAGTAACTTCCTGTTTAACCATGATTACTTAACCTAAATCTCAGCTTATGGGGTTTTAATAGACCTAATGAAAAAATACTGCATCTCTGATCATTAGATTTGTAATAACTGTGCGAACATGGATCCTGTACTTTAGCTTGTCTGGACTTTTTCTATTGTTGTGACATGAGACGCATGATGAATTTGTAAAGAAAAGAAAAGCTCACTTTAGGAAAGTGCACGTGCAAACACCTTGATGCCTAAAGCTACTCAAACTGTCATAGAAGGTTGGAAACTGAGTTTGAGGAAGATGTGACGTGCGACACCACAGTAAACGCTCGGAGATGCAAATCCACACGAAGCACAAACTGCTGTAACTTTGTTGTTTCTTTACACAACAACAGTTTTTACAGTATAATGTGTGAAAGATGAGAAGCTGTAAAGCTTCGTGTTGACACAGCAGCCGTTCGATGTTGTTCAGGCGACACTTTGTGTTTCTAACTTTTTACGAGATTTCCTTTGCCTCCATTTCCTTCACAGCAGCTTTGATAAACGATCATTGCAATGTCCAGAAAAAAAAGGACCAGTCCATTTTGTTTCTCCTTCATCCTTAAGTGCTTTTTATCTTTGGAAGGACGAAGCCGCTCTTCACTTGGCTTCTGGCTTGCAGACACTTATTTCCATGTTTTCTGATTCATGTGGGTTGTCTTACATGTGGAGCTCTTCTGATGTGATTCTCTGGCGGTGCCAATTTTTTAGTTGTTTCCGTTTGTGTAGTCACGTGGTCGCCAGTGCTCATGCTAACAACCCGGCTCTTCCTCGCTTTGCTCCAGAAAAGCTGCTGAAAAACACAGAAGTGTCATTTTCTGTGGCGAACAGGAGCAAAAACAACAGAGAACAACAGATTCTGTTTGAGAAGGTACAGATTAATTATCATACAATCAGTCTCCTTTCATTAACAAGGATCCTTAATAATGTTTGCAAAACACACACACACACAATCACACAATCACCCACACAAACCCAGGGGAAGATTAACTAGTGTAATAGATAACAAATAAAATAAGAAGCAGGAGGTTGCAGCCATGGATCTGAACCACAGAGAGACAATTAGTCTTTTGGTTGGAGTAAACAGGTACATCTCTCACACACACACACACAAACACACACACACACACACACACTGTAGTACTTTGACTCCATTCCTGTACCACTGCTGTCAGAACAAGGCAAAAACAAGCAAACTCTGTTGTTCAAATTTAGCTCAAAGAGCAACTCCATCGTTTTATTTCCCCACAGACTGAACAGGGGCTGATCAGCACTCCCTAATTTTAGTTTGCCGGTAATTGACGCGACAATGTTTTTGGTCTCGTAGCGTTTTCAGGATCAAATAAACACACTTTTGTCTGTCTGTGTGTGTGTGTTAGTGTTTTAGTTTTAATAGGGCATGACACATTGTCTGGGTTTATAAATCAAAGGTAGTAGAACATTCAAATCTTAGCTGGAACAAGTAAATGTGAATATAGAAGATGAAGTTTAAATGATTAAATACATATCCTCACGTGCACTGTAGAATAAACAGGCACCTGCTTGTTTGTATGTTATTCTTATTCTTAGGAAGTTGTACATTTGCATATTTGTTATTTCGGACTCCTCATCCCGTGGTTAGTAGAGTAGTGACAGTTTCAGTTTCTTTCAAGACATGGATTTATCAAGCCTTGAAGTATGTGGTGGAAAAACAGCCTCTCTTAAATATTGCACATTGAAAAAAGCAGAGCTCTTTCCAGTTTGGAGCAGGCTCTGATTTTAATTACTATACATGGTGAATTAGCTAATGAATAATGAATGGATTCCTCACACTAAGTGCTCTGACTGTTAATGCACTTGCAGTTCTCTCACTCTACAACCTCCTCACACACTGCCAATGTTGCTTTCTGATTCGGTCTCCTTTCAAACCCCTCCTCCTCCTCCTCCTCCTCCTCCTCCTCCTCTTCCTCCTTCACACACACACACACACACACACACACACACACACATTTCCTCCTGTTTTTGCTTTCCTATTTTTTCACTCTCACTCCCATTTGATTAGATTCTCCTCCGTGAGGAATTATTTAGTGATGATAGTGGAGGATGAGAAGGTGACGGAGAAAGGCTCGGGGACAGATCGGAGACGGATAGTGGTTCTCGGGGGAGCGCGAAGGGGAAAGGTGCTTTGAGGAAAATGAGGGGTGAGAGCTGCAGGATTTAGGTGCAGACGTGGAGTAAGAAGCAGGAACTGTTCCGTGTGCTCAGCGTGCATAACTTCAAATCACATGACGTTGTAAAAATCTCTACATATGTAAATACACTTAGATATATGTTATACTGAATTATACAAGAAGAGGGTTGTGTGTTTTATCGTGTGAACCAGCTCGACACCTGAACATCCACACGTTTACACACGTCATTGTGGTGTCAGCATCCGTTTTTTCCTCGTGCTCCACTTCCTTCATGACGTCATATTTAATTCATAGTTTACAACCTACTACATGACGTGTGTAGCTCTTAAGTTATTAATAGAAAATGGCCAAGAGACAGCAGACTTGGTTTTAGGGGCGATCACAAATTCTAGTTTGAGACACATCACTAAATAAAATACAATTAACTACACAAATATCCCTAGTATATTACTAATCTTATCCAGATCATGATCTACAGTTTCAGATAGGCTACCTAGAAAATACAATAATACATATCATTAATCTAATATCATGAAAATATGACATAAAAAATGGTACAACTACTACTTCTATCGTACTCTTAGTATGTTACTATTGATAAAGGAACGTATTTTTGTTTGATTTGTTTGATAAGTTAACTTTTGTGCCTTTCAGTTGCATCCACACACCAGACAGACATCGAGCAACTAGCTGGTCAACAGTCAAAGAGCCAGTCATGTTTCTTTTGGTGATGCTGGAAACCAGTACTCATCAGCTGTATCATTCCACAATCTTTCTATTTCACAGCTGTCTGACGATCCTTTACATCAACTTACAGAAATAATGCACCATGAAATTCACCATATCACTGATAAGCTGTTTGACCTTTTCACTACACATCGGTCGGACTCCACCTGAGTGGAAGTGATATCTCTCCTTACAGCCGGTCGTGTCTTCTGTCCCGTGGAGGAATCGGATTATTGCCCTTTTGCATTGATTTGTTGTGGTTTACTGCTCAGTCATGGTGGCAGCTGCTGTCACAGGGAGCTAGCTTCACCTGCAGCTAACGCAACAGGAAGCTCGTCTACTAGATTCATATACAACTCTATCACTCATTTGTATCTACGACCGAATTAACATGCTGAGTCATGCATTGAGTCGGGGCTTTGCTATTGCAGTTGGGGCTTTGCTATTGCAAAACTAGCTTTAGACAAAAAACACATGGCTTTGTGTCAAGCGGGCTACATGCATGAATCAAACAATAGTGAGAGGGGGGGAAAGAACAAGGATGAGCAATAATCAGCAGCAGAGCGGCTGCACAGCTCGGCCTCAGGGCGACGAGGATTAAATATAAACGGTGTGAAATGTGCAAAGGTAAACCAGCTTCTGTGGACTCGGGATTAAAGCCTCAGGTTCAGGTGTGAAGATGCACATGTACGGAAACTCTGTGTTTTGACAGCGGAGAATTGAACTTTAATGATACTGCTGAAAAAAAAAGGATCAGAGTGATTCACAAAGACGAAAGAAGTGTTTAAATGTCAAATCCAGAGGAATCCACACTACTGCAGAGTCTCTAGAGGAACAGAATCCACCTGTTTGGTATGGATTTGGTAAATGGAGACATTATTGGACTATTTTGGTTTTGTGTGGTTCGCAGTGCAGCCTGCTCCTGTAAAAAGCTGCCGGGTTACTATGGTAACTGGAGCACCAGGAGGGTTAGAAGTGGATGTTTCCATGAGACAGTTGGTTCTGTTGTGAAAATGTAAATCAGCGCTCACAGAGGTACATGTGCAGCAAAGGAGAAAGTTCCTCCGTCAAGTTCATCCCAGTGAGTCCTGCTCCACCAGCGTAGACCCGGATTAATGTATGATAACTTTGCAGTATAAGTATATAGTATATCATAATACTTAAGTATTGTGAAGGTATAAAGGGTTAGTTTAGAAAAGGACTGTTACAGGAGTTGTTTCCTCCAGAAAATGCTTCTTCTGCCAAAGTCTTGAACAAGATGGATTCTCCTCCACGTGCCTCTTTTGAAATCCTCAGAAACATTTTTTAAAGGAACAGAGGAGGCCGTCCTCTGAGCATCGATCACACTGCTGTGTGATTTATTATGTTGCACAATAAACTTAAGCAGCTGCAGACGATAATTTCCTTGTAAAATAAAACAAAGAAACTGAAGAGGACAAACAAGGACAAACCGATCGGGGGGAAAAAACAATTCTAAGGAGGGGCTACAAATGTGGGCACGGCCCCAGCTCTAAACAGCTTATTAGCATGCCAGCTGAGACTTCACACTATGAAGCAAATAATGAAAGAAAAACAAGATGGACTACCTACTGTGTGCTGTCGACGCCGGCCACAAACAATCAATCTGCCATCAGCAGTGAGAAAACTCCCACGATCCTCCACCTCCACAGACAGCAGCTCAGCAGCTGGCTCCGTGCACACGATAAAGCCTCATCACACTTTTGCCACCGCTTTCCCCCCAAAAATAAACGGTAATGATCATCGTGGCTGGCGTAAGATACAGAGTTCAAGAAAGGTACACAATGTTTGCAACTGTACGATAAATCCCGAAGCCTTCCCGATGACCTTGCATGAGCAGAACAATAATGTGGCTCGTGGTGATGATTTGTGATCCTCTTAGTGGACTTTTTATGAGGGACTGTGAGCACAGTGTACATCCGTCTTTCACAAAAATTTGTTGACTGCCACTTGAATAATTGCATTTTTTCCCCCCGGCTTTGATTTCTGACTGACTTTAAGACGCTCTCCCACCGAGCGTCACGCATCGGCTGCAGGAGAAAGAAGAGAGAAAGAAGGAAAGACAGAGAGGAGAGGAGAGGAGAGGATATAAAAAGACAAAATCGGAAATCAAAATCACACCACAGAGAAAATGTCTGCTCCACAGCTTTCATTTTATCGAGTCCAAATGTATTGGATGGAGGTTATTTTTAAACAGACCTTAATCCTCTGCTCACCCTTCATAGTGAGGTAGATAATTATAGTAATCTGGTCGAGGGGAATTAAATTTCCCGGCTGTGAATCGCTGCAGTGGGACGGGACTAGTTGCTCCGTGAAAGGGATTTATTGTGTCCTGCAGTTCTGACAGTTTGACATGTGGCATGTAACACTGCTGCAGGGTTAGTTAATTAGCAGTTTGGGCAGCAGGTACCTTCATGGAAGGAGACGGAGCATGTCAGGGATACACTCGAAGGAGAATAGGACCCATTGTTCCTCGTGTTCTATATCGAGGCCTAGATGAATAACTTCCCTTCGAAATAGGACAACCTAACGGTGCTCCCCTAATGTTCACTTCAAATGAAAGCCTACCCTCCACCTCCAGAAGCTGCGCGTCTTCTGCTGGGAATTTCTATTTTAAAAGATATAAGAGATTTCGAAACGGCCCTCCCATTGTTGCCATACAGGAGAAAAGAGCTTGTAATGTGGGCGCCCGCTCTTGTCCTGCCCTTGAGCAAATCAGCGATTCCCCACTGACTCGCCGGGCGGCTCCGGGGGCGCTCGAAGTGAAGATGACCTCAAACTCTGACCTCCCTGGAGGGAGCTCAGTGAGAAGAGAGTTCCACTGCGGGGATCAATAGAAAGTATCACGGCCTTATCGCTTGGTACGAGTCTGCTAGGCAATTTGGAAAAAAGAAGAGCTTAGCTTGAATTTAATCTCTCGGCCAAAGATATGCAGGGACACACTGCATGTGTGGTTCTTATTTAAAAATGTGTGTATCATCTCTAATGATCCAGCTCCATCTTTGTTGTAGAAAATGATTCTTACTGCATAAACATTTGTTTTTCGTCGTTGCAGAACATTAAATAATAAATCCTCCTTCTGCTCTTGGACAAAAACTAACGACGTTAATTTTTCTTGGAAGATTTTAGTTTTTCAGTATTTAAGGATTTTTGTTGACGTGTGCGTGAAGCTAATTAGGCGTAAACAGCTTATTTATAGTCTCACAGGTGCTCACTGTATCCTCTGTATGGAAGCTGGAATAGAGGAGTGAATATAAATGGTGAAGCCTGTTAACTGCAGTGAACCCATCTCATCCTCGTAGATGTTTTTTAAGACCCGGGACATGATTCTGAGAGCCGGAGCTCGGCCTCTGAGTGGATGCAGATCTGAGCTCGACTGGATGCGTTGGACCGAGTCATCCATCACTGTTGCATCAGGACATTAACAATCCACTTTTACATTTTCTGAAAGAGGCTCGGCTCAGCGTTACATATTCATGCTCACAGTCAGAGGCACTGTGTCGGGAGGAGCAGCTATTTTTCATTCGCACAGTTTACGGGGACATTTGGAAAAGTTAACTCAAAACACGGCGGAGGAAACAAACAAAACAATTTTGATTGACGGAAAATTAGACATGATAGTCTGCTGTTGAGAGACGTTAGGGTCATGCACAGGGATTCAAACCTGTCTCTCTGTGGTGCTTGTTTTCATGTATTGATTTCAAGTGTTTGAAGGTTTTATGCCACTGTTTTTATTATTTATATTTTATTTCACTGACCCAAAAACAAGAGCACTTTTAAATTGTGCAGTCTTCTGCAGGAATAACTGCTTTAATGTATAAATCTACATTTAAAGCCAAACACATTCCAAACAAATCTTTGAAGTACATAAATAACTAAACAAGCCAAAGCTGAAGATTTTAAAGGAACCATAACCTGCCGTCTTATACACAACAGCTTCATCCTAAATATTATTTGGGTCAACATATGTTATCACTGTTGCAGAACCCAGATTCATTTCGAGGATTTGTGAGGCCGTTTTGACGCCAACCTACGTACCGAGTGTGCGTCAGCATGGGATTGTGCGTCTGCAGCGTTGTGTACCTTGTCACTGACGTGATGAATGACTCCTCACAGACTGACAGACCTGCCGCTCAGTCCAGAGAATTGGTTTCCAGTGAGAAACTGGTGGGCAGTGTAATCTTAAAAGAACAAAAGACTGCGCTGCGTATGGTGCCATCTGTTGTCAGTATTCTGTCACCGCAACATTCACACAAAAGCTCCAGAGAGGGATGCGTCCAACTTCCTATTCAGTCAATTTGCAAACTAGAATGACCGGAATTCATTGGCAAGTAGCTGCGGTGGAACAGAGGACACTCCAGTGAACTAATCCCTGAGAGCACTCGGCCTTTTGCAGGAAGCGGCAACCGGCCAAGACCTGCCACTGAAGCCACATTCCTATTGTGACATTTTTAATACAACACTGTGGTCTTTTAGCAGTGCACACAATGAATAACAGTATTTTGGCCTTTTGGAGGTATAAACATAGAATCACCACAACAGCAGTGATGCTCCACAGGGAGGTAGAGATCTCAAAGGTTTCCCGACAAAATTGCAAAACCCCTTGTCCATGAACATTTGAAATGTGCGTGTTGTGTCATTAAAACACACAACTCCCTGGCCCACGCCTAAGACATCACATTCATTATGTTATCAACACATTTGGACGGAGGCGAGTTCCACCGATGATGAGGCACCACTGGAATGTGGAACCTTTATAATTGAATATTTAATGACTGATCTTTCCGACAAAGTGAGTGTCCCGAGTTCATTACAGATTATTAAGCCGGCAGCAGAAAGTCGGTCCTCAGCTGCGAGGACCCACTTCGGCAGTCACACAAATCCTGGGCGGGGGCGGTGATCTGTTTAACCAGCATGAGGAGGCAGCTTACAGGGTCTGTGCAGGTCATTGTTCCGCCCCTGCTGCCGGCTGTGTGTACTCACCTACCTAAAACCCAGGCTGCCACCTGCATTGTGTAAGGGAGTGTGCGTTTCCAGCTTTTTGATCACGAAAAACCCAAAATGTTTTGCAGGGGGGGGGAGCATTAGTCCATATCTGTAGAACCAATTACCGAGGACTGGAGCTAACATACTTCCCTGTGCCCGTGTTTTCATTCGGTCCAGTCAGCCCTGACCCTGCTGCCGTGCCCTTCCGACCACAGTTGGCTGATCCTGCACGTCTCTTTTTGAGAAAGGCAGTCATGGGAGCAGATTGGCGGTCTGCACAAGTGACACACAAATACTAAGAGCGCCCTCGCATTCAGCCGGCGCACCACCCAGGGCATCCTGTCTTAATCCCCTTTTTGCAGAGAGCAGACACAGCCTTGGCACGGTGCATTCGAAACACCGAGGTCCCTGCAGATTATTTAGCCCGTGCAATTATCATAATGGAGGTAGCATCAGGCAATACGTGAATAGGGAATGGAATATTCACTTGAAAAGGCTGTCTCTCTTTACCGACTCTCTTTCCTGCACCAGACACCAACCCTCGCCTGAAATGAAGACACATGCAATAACACACGGGAACTGCGAATGCTAGAATGTGATGCTCCCTGACGCCGTAACACAGGAGCTGCTTCAAGTGCAAAGTCACTGAAAAACAGCTGCACTCAGTGAATCCTGTTAACAACATTAGCTGTACTCACTCACCACGGTTTAATATAATCCCCATTTCCAGAATTTACAGATGTGTGGTATTAAAAATGCATGCCTGGCATTTTATACACAAAGAGGTTGGATCATTTTAAACCAGGCAGACTCATAGTACTATAACATTCTCTTCAGCTGTTTTTATATATAATATATATATATTTAGATATATATACTTTATTTTCTATTTCAAAATTTTGATATTCTATTTTATACTATTTCTATTTTATTTTTTAGGTTGTAATTACTTGAGCATTGCTAGAAGAGCGCCTGTGACTCAAGCATTTCACTGCCAGCGACTGCTTAATGTTATTGTTGTGCATTTGATAATACAAATCTTGAATCTTGAATCTTGAATCTTGAATCTTGAATCTTGAATCTTAGCTTGTCCACTCAAACGACTGCTGTTCTTACTCCCCTGCAGAGATTAACACCATGTCACAGCAGTGTCAGAGCTATTTGATATAAAAGAAAAACATAAGACTTTCATTATAGCCAAGACTGTAATCAGTGTGAGGGGCAAAGAGGCCGGACGGGTGAGAATAATAAGACACCAGCTCATCAGCAGCGAGAAATTTGATTAAAACTGTCTTTTCTGTTTCCGTCCTCAGACGTAACACTGAGAGCACATTGCACTTTGTTACCCGGAATAACTGTCTCTCTGACCGTGATTCCAGATGGCAGTTTGATTGCTCTCAAATCTGCCTTTTATTTTGTAATTTAATCACCGACTGGAGAAAATGAGCCCAAAAAATCGTGATGTTTTTTTTTCCGATGATACGATGAAGCCATCTGGGAGCGCTCGGGCCCCGAAGGGGACGGCAGATGTTACGCCCGGGTCAGAGTGTCAGCTGCACAACCCCTCTCTCTCTCACCTCATAACTGACAGAGAGACTGAGGTGATTGTGTGTTCTCTTCACACAGACCCACTACGAGAGTGCAGTTCTCTGGATAATCTCCAAACCTCCTGTGAACCTGAGGAGTCAGTGTGGGAAATTGACAGTTTTTTTTTCTATTTATAATATATTTCTGCATTGGCTGCTTGGTGTTTCCAAGAATAAACCTAGATGTATTTCTTACACACAACATATAACTGGAGGAATCTCTACTTGGATTTCCTTGAGAACCACTGAACCGATCGAACTCGGGTGGGTGTATCGCTAACGACCCCTCGAATTAGAGTTTTGACTGTTAAGTGTTTTTGGGATAGTTGAAGGAAATTAATTTGAAGCTGTAAACACTGTGAATAGAGACTTTAATGACATTGTGAGGCCTGCAAGACAGGGTTACCATGGTAACAGCAAGTACAGTTTGAAAGATGTGGAGGAATTTCTGTGGATTCTCTTCAGTCAGGAAACGCTGCAGTCGACACTGCTTCTTCCTTTTGGTCCTCGGCAACACAAGGTGCAAGGCTCGCTCTGTTGTGCACGAAGGGAGCGGGCGACAGGTGGAAGCTGTGGCTGACTCTGAGTCAGTGTATCTGGGTTTTTGACAATTAAAGGGTGCATGTGCAATTTTACAATGGGCCTCGAAAATTTGAGCAGCGAGATGAACTCAGGGATTATCAGGATTACGGCCGGTGGTGAGGTCAGTGACCCAGAGACCGAACACTAGTCTTCAACCTGGAAGAGAACAAGATCCCTGATACCCAAGAGGCGTCTTAAGTCTGGAGTACGTTTAAAATCATTCAAATCATTTTTAGTAAAATCCCCTGAGGGTGGCGCAGTAAAGTAACGTTCAGATTTGGGGTTTGAGGGAAGAACCTCAACACAAATACACTGAACATGACAACATGCTTATTGTTTAGATTGTAAGGATTTGCATATTGATCTGATCGGTTGAATCAATGAATGAGTTTATTGTTTCCATGCCCCCTATATGTCCAATAATCAGCTCTAAAATGAATGGATTCCAACAGAGTCTTTATGTGAAGGACTCAGACAAAACACATTCTTCTCCTGAAACACAACAAAATGATTGATAACTGCTTAAAATGTAGGAAATATCATTTAAACACGTCCAAATGTGAGCACCTGTGTGTTAAGTTGAGCTCTACTAAATGTGACGTGTCCCTCCAGGCGTCACGTTGTCGCTGAGACAAAAACATTATCCAAAAAACAGATGAGAAAAATCCTTTAAGCTTCAGCCCAGTTTTATGACCTCTCTTCCTTTTTCCATTTTGTGTCTGTGGGCAAATCAGTGACTCTAAAATCCTCTGTCAACACGATGTTACAGAATGTTTCAGGGTTGCATCTCCCTGCAATCAGCAAGTCGTTACCTCGACGACATCCAATGAAAATGAGTAATTCTGCCGCGGATGATCATGTTACTTTCATTACCTTGAAAAATGAAATATTGTGGCTGCTGTCAGCTGAGGTTCTCATGATCAGATTAAAGGTGCAGAAGTGATTTGATTTCAAAGATGAAATTATGATTTGTCCAAGTGATATTCCACCACTAAGGGGTGTTGCTAAGGAATTAACAACAACACCAAAACGTGGTTAGCATCATTCTTTTCTTTTGCTGCTCTTCCACTTATCAGGTTCAGTCTGTGGCTTTGCAGAAAACTAATGCATCATTACATGTAACTGTGATAGAAAAGCTCCTCGTGAATGTGCATGAATGGGTGAATATGGCTAAAGTAAGTGGATAAGAAAAGTGCATTTACTATTTCATGATCATGTTTTGCAGCAGTTGGCTGTAATTCCTCTCCGACTCTGAATTAACACTCACTGAATGTTACAAGTACAATATCTATTTTCTTTCAATGCACCACTATTGTTACGACAACTGGACAAGTCACACGGGTCATAAAGGCAAAATGCAAATGTACAAAAAAATATCAGCTGCCAATCATTTCTCTCAGGTGGAGCAGAGGTGAGGATTCAACCGCTCTCGTCCTGTCGGGTCAAGGCGGCAGCAGTGTGAGCCACTGGTGTTGATGAACCCCCCCCCCACCAAGCAGCATTTTAAATATCCCAGAGACTCACTTATGCAAACATGCACACACAGTAAATAGTTTTTTTACACAAACTATCATGAAATCGACTCATTTGTGTGTTAAAAAGCGAATAAAATGTTTAAATAGATTTGTGGTGAATGTTGTATTATGAAGCCAAAAGCAAATCCCCTGCTGTGTTACATTATTACAGTATTTTTAAAGTGTTAATAATAATTATGTGTAAATCAGTCATGGCCAGAAAATACTATAAACGATATTGAAATATTTTCCATAACAGCTCTTCACTGACAGGCCAGATTATATAGTTTGCATGCAAGTTTAATCTGCTTTAATCCGTTTCAGTTTCATTATAGAGCTGCAATTTATTGTTTTAATTATTAATTAATCTTCCGACTATATCTCTTATCAATTAAACTGTTAAATAAATCTCGCTCCGATGCAAAATGGAGAGTTTGGAATACTTTCCCAGATCTTTAATCAGATAACCGTGTAAAAATAACAGCTGATTACGTTGTTGGACATTTTACAGGACATTTTATGGACTAATTATTTCACTTATTTACATTTTGTTTCTTTCCAATTGATTTTTACAGAATGAGGATGTTAAAAGTCTGTTTTAAAATGCAGGACCAAACCACTGCTGCAGTAGAAGAAGACGATTGATTTGTGGTCGTGGAGATTTACATCTTCATTAGGAATAAACAGTCTTTGTAGAACTGAGACATCAACTTCTACACCTGGTTTCTCCCTCTTGCCCTGGTATTGGTTGAAAACAAGAAGCCACTCATCGTTTAACACGCTCTCTCGGAACATATGCTCGCTAACAATGTTTTCGTGTCATCACTTCCAACCCCGACACAACAAACCTGCCGTCCATCTGTGTCTCCTTTCCGCCTGGTGCACCGGGTCTCGGGGGCTGCAGATGGTCAGCGAGGTTACGGCATCAAACCAGATTCCAGCGAGACGTGCGGCGGGAGAAAAGCAAGCGAATCAGAATCAGTGATGTGTTGAATGAATTAGCGCCGTGACATTTAGTTCATCAGACAGCCGTCTCGGTGGCCACGGGCTTCTGTCTCCGTCGTGATGTGAGACTGCCAGATTTCATATCACTTCATCTCTTTAACCCACTCTATCAATTTCACACTCGCTGGATCGACTGCGAACGGCTGCGATTGGTGATCGTCTGGTGAAAGAAAACTGACTCCGCGTTAAAGGGCTTTTTACAAAAAATACCAAATTATTAATTTCAATTATAAGACTTTAAGGTTATTCCCTGTGATTTACGTAATCAGACAGCAGACCTCAGTCGTGAAGATGTGATTCATGAGGCTACATTGCACAGCGGAGTGTTAATGGTTTCAACATCAACTGTGATAATATCAGACTTTAAACTGTCTGCCACACATGGGATTTGCAAATTAGCTGTGGAGTTTATTTCTTGTCACTCAGTTGGAATAATCCTTTTCATACATGAGACATAAAATTCCCCTCAGAGCCGCGAGGGGAAGATGCTAAATGTGCCAACAAACCAAGACAAATATCAAAAATCAAAATGTGACTGCCAAAGCAAGTTGTTCAATAATGCAACAATTCTTGACGAATTTCATATTCATAGATGTGTTGGATTTCTCAATTTTGCACCGAGCAGCTTTAACACAAAGCTGAATCTTTCCTGCTGGAGATGAAGGTGTTACCTCGGCTGATTGCGAGGCAGCGACTCCATTGTTATCTGCCAGGTCTGCTTCCCTGGCGTGTGGGAGAGTCCGAGCCAGTTGCCCAAGGTGTTGTTGCTCTAATTATCTGACATTGTAATTTAACGACATTCAGGAAAAATACTCTCTGCTAAATAAACTACGGGCTGCTCGCTCTGTGCCGCCAGGCTGAGACACGTGTCGCCCCCACCCCCCCACCGCACTTTTCCCAACAAACTCATTATAACAAATGAATTTGGCAACTCTCGCTGGTGTCAGACAGGATTCCGATTGGCTGCCGGTTGCAGAAGCAGGAAAAGTAATTGTGGGTGTGTGTTTTTTTTTATGTTGCTGGCAGGATTTGAGATGTAAGCAGCTCCTGCTTACAGTGGCTGTAAATGCACGTTGAGCCTGGATGAAATTAATCCACGCAGTGTTGCACCGACAAAAGGAAGGAGGATGTTTGAAGTGAAATATACATGCCGTCTCTTTATGTAATGATGCATTAGATGCTTGTGTTCAGAAACATGGTTTTCACGAAGCAGTAGATGAACACACTCGCACCTGAGTTTACAGCTGAGAGTCTCGATCAGCGAGTCTGTCAAAGTCTCATCTCTCGGTGGCCACACCGGGTTGTTGTAATTCCAGCCAGACGAAATGAGCTCCCGCCAGTGGGAGGCCTCATTCGATCAGACTCCTCAGCAGTGGATCCGCTCTCCGTGCTGCCTCTCTCCACCAGAACCAAGTCCCACTCAGACCGTCTCCTCCTGATGAAGACGATGTTCATCTTCACCTGGAGAACACCTCCACCTCGGTTAACGATTTTCCCCCATTAGACAAAAACACCTGTCAGCACGCGCTCGTTTCCTGTTGCTCGTGGGTTGATGGAAAAGGGGGATGATTGACAGAAAGCTGGAGTTGGAGGAGCTGAAAGGAGAACGTCTGAGGACCCAGTGGGGAAGGAGAATGTTTCCTTCGCACGAGCGAGAAGACGAGAGTGCTTCGCTCTCTGGGCGAAAAGGGCATAAACGGCACTGAAGGACTTAATTGTGCAGCTTGACACAATGCTGTCACATTTCATAACTACACGGCACATGTGATCTTTTCAGAATATAATATGTATTGATTTAAGTGTAGGTTACCATCTCTGCAAAGCAGGAGGTAGTACGGGGTGATAGCAACACGTCAACACGGCTGTGTGGAAGTGGGGGAAGTGGAAGCTTCACTGTATGTGCATAACGTCTGGGAAAATATTATCTCCGGCACACTCGGGCGTATTCGTAGACACTCTGGCTGAATGGACTAATCTAATCTAATTTAATCTAATCTAAGATAACAGAGTAATGAGTTTCTTGTTAGTCACTTTATTTGAGAGATAATAAATTCGGGCCACAGTTATGCAAGGACAATATCTGGACCTCTTCACTCTATTTGTCAGGGGTTTTTTTGTGAGTCTAAATTGGATGGTAATGAAAAGTAAACTGAAAAACTGCTTTGGATAATTGTGCTTTAAATTTTAAAAGCATGAATCATGAATCAGTGAATGAAGGAAAAACCAAGGAAATAAATCACAGATGAAAGACTTTTAGAGGCTACAATTAAGATAACGATTATTTTAGTACGGCGTTCAAATTGTAAAAAGTAACCCTTATTGATTTTTTGGGATTTCGCAATTTGCATGATTTTCAGAGTTGACAGATTCTTGTCAAAGTTCCTCAGATGGCATTCTTCTTGTGCCGGTGCAGAGCCGTGTTCGCCGGGCATGATGATTTGGTGTCAGTGATTCGTCTCGTCCTAAAACAACTGGGTCCCAGTGAACTCAAAAAGATGCTGCTACTATTTCTTCTGAAAATTTCATGTCTAAGGCTTTGTGTATTAAATAATTCCAGGCTTAGGCTTTTCAATGAGTAAAGGGCTTACAAGAAATTCACGGTTCCTGCCCGAATGGGAGACAGATGCTAAGTTCTCTTCGTTTTTCATTCTCGGTCTCCAGTGTAGATGTATCAGCTTCTGTGAAGTCTGGAAATCTGGGGCAATCCAGGGTTAGGGAGCGGACAAAAAAGCTTGTTATATCCCACAGATGGGCCGTACTGACAATTAATGAAGCTCTTAATTCATCTTGGTTCCTTTTTCATGCACATTGTAGTGTATAAATAGCTCAGGACTGCTTGTTATGATTATTTTGATTATCAATTATCTGTTGATTGAGCTCAACGTCTTTCAAGAGTTTGTTTCATCTGACCAACGCTCTCAAATCTCCATTTCACCATCATGACACATAATAAAACAGCCATTGTTCACATTTGAAAATCTGAAGAAAGGAAAGCCAAAGCCAATTTTCTGCCCAATAAACAATTCGGCTTTAAAGATCTGGTCATGAATCAAATTGGTCTTCTTATTAACTATTGTTCTTTTGTCTTTCTTCTTGTTGCAGAGAACACAAACAGCCGATGAACTATGAATGCTGAACACGATGATCTCCTCCCTCCAGCGCCAGACAATGAGAGGTCGTAGGCTGAAGGGGGCGCTGTCCAACCCCCTCTTTGTGCTGCTGCTGGCCCTTCAGATCCTGGTGGTGGCCGGGCTGGTTCGTGCTCAGACCTGCCCGTCCGTCTGCTCATGCAGTAACCAGTTCAGCAAAGTCATATGCACCCGCCGGGGTCTGCGGGATGTCCCCGATGGCATCTCCACCAACACTCGCTACCTGAACCTCCAGGACAACCTCATCCAGGTCATCAAGGTGGACAGTTTTAAACATCTGCGCCATCTGGAGATCCTGCAGCTGAGCAAGAACCACATTCGCAACATTGAAATTGGGGCCTTCAATGGGTTGGCCAGTCTCAACACTTTGGAGCTCTTTGACAATCGGCTCACGACAATCCCCAATGGAGCCTTCGAGTACTTGTCCAAGCTGAAGGAGCTGTGGCTACGGAACAACCCCATTGAAAGTATACCGTCATATGCCTTCAATCGAGTCCCCTCGCTTCGAAGGCTAGATCTAGGCGAGCTCAAACGACTCTCCTACATTTCCGACGGAGCTTTCAAGGACTTAAGCAACCTGCGCTACCTGAACCTGGGAATGTGCAACCTCAAGGAGATTCCTAACATTATACCGTTGGTCAGGCTTGAGGAACTGGAAATGTCAGGAAACCAGCTCGCTATCGTCAAGCCCAGCGCGTTCACGGGATTAGTGAACCTCCAGAAGCTGTGGATGATGCACGCCCAGATCCAAACCATCGAGAGGAACTCCTTCGACGACCTGCAGTCGATGGTGGAGCTCAACCTGGCTCACAACAACCTCACCTTTCTACCACATGACCTCTTCACGCCTTTGCATCGCCTGGAGCGGGTCCACCTCCATCACAACCCCTGGAACTGCAACTGTGATATCTTGTGGCTCAGCTGGTGGCTGAAGGAATCGGTACCTGCCAACACCAGCTGCTGTGCTCGTTGCCACGCTCCTTCAGCTTTTAAAGGTCGCTACATTGGGGAACTGGACCACAGCTACTTCCAGTGCGATGTGCCCGTCATCGTGGAGCCACCCAGTGACTTGAATGTGACAGAGGGAATGGCTGCGGAGCTTAAATGTCGTACGAGCTCGTTGACGTCCATCAGCTGGCTCACACCGAACGGCTCGTTGGTGACACACGGGGCTTACAAGGTGCGTCTGTCTGTGCTCAATGACGGGACGCTGAACTTCACTAGCGTCTCCATGCAGGACACTGGGACGTACACCTGCATGGTCAGTAACACAGCAGGCAACATTTCCGCCTCTGCTGTCCTCAATGTTACTTCTGTGGAAAACAGTGGTGTGACCTATTTCACCACAGTCACCGTGGAGACCATTGAGACAGCAGGGGACGATAGCCAAACGCCGCTTCCCCCGTTCGGCTGGACGTCGTCCTCAACCACTAAAGGGACTCCCGTGTCCACGAGGAACACAGAGCGGACTTACACCATTCCAGTTCTTGATCTGGATGGAGAGGGAACCCTCAACGGCCTGGACGAGGTGATGAAGACCACCAAGATCATCATCGGCTGCTTCGTTGCCATCACGCTCATGGCTGCCGTCCTCCTGGTTATTTTCTACAAGATGAGGAAGCAGCATAACCAGCAGGATCCCGATGGCCCTGCCTCCTCCATGGAGGTCATCACTGTTGAAGAGGAGCTTGCAGGTGTTGCAGCCATGGAGAGACACCTATCGCTGCCCCCGCTGGAGCACTACAACCACTACAACACCTACAAGAGCAGTTACCACCACCCGTCCATGCTCAGCACCATACACAGCTCTGCCACACAGGAACCTTTACTGATTCAAGCCTGCTCGAAAGACAATGTACAAGAGACCCAAATCTGATCTTGTGTTTTGAACAGATATCCAGTGTCAGCAGTTTCATACAAGTACAATGGACCAAAACACGAGGACAAAAAGAAAATCACAGTGACATTGACTTGACAGGGTTGATGTCGATGATAGCGATAAATAAGCGTTTGGCAAAAGGGACAACACGCGATACTTTAACAAGTGTCTTTACAAGAACAAAGATTATTTATTAAAAATATGTCTAGTGACTAAATGAAGAAAAACAATTTGTGATAGCTTTTTAGCTCATTTTATTTCTCTCTCTCTCTCTCTTCTGTCTCTCTCTCTGTGTGTAATACTGCACAAGGGAAAGAATGGTTCACTGAAGGCGATTATGGATTTCATCGTCCACATCTCGTGTGAAACCCAATGCAGAAATTGGCCTTATTCTATAATTAACACAGTGCTATAAATGTAATAGTTTGATTTGAGTAATAATTATTTTGTAGAAATGCATTGTTCTAGTCGAGAGAAGCATTTATTTCCCAGCTGTTGGACGGATCTTGTCCAGTTTAGCAGAGGTTTATGAGACAAAACATAAAATGGGTTTTATTTCCGTCGCCATTATTTTCTAGCTGTCATTCAACACAAAATGGGATCTTTTAATGACACAGCTCGGGATGATATCACAGTGAAGCCAGCATGCCTGAGGAGCAGCGCAGCCAAATGAGTAAATGTGCATTTCCCCCGTGGCTCCTAAACAACAGACATAGATCCTTCACTTTAATTAAGATTAAGTTTTCTGCTCCCACTCCTCCTCCTGCATTTTCTTTTTGCTTCTACAGTCACTCTCGGAATTCTCCATCTTCCCCGTCTGCCCTTGTTCTGCTTCCTCCTCACTCTCTCTTCCTCCATGTCCCCATCCTTCTTTGATTGTCTCTCTGTCACTTTGCTCCGGCAGGTTCCTCACCCCTTCGCCATGTCTCATTTGTCTCGCTTTATCCGTCGGCGTGTGCCGCACGACGGCAGAATGTTGCTTGGGAAAATGAAGGGGAGCATAAGGGAGCAGTCGGCAGCCTCCCTGTTAACCCAGCAATGATCTACGTCCACTCAGCGTCGTGCTACCTTGCCATCACCCCAGGGTCACACGAGCTCGGGCGCTGATCCCAGCGCCCAGTCCATCTGTTAGTACAGATAAAGAGGCAAATGAGGCTGCTTTGTAATGTAGTGTGACCCTGTCAGACTCACACAGACGGGGCTAGCATTAGGCAGTGAAGCAGCTAGAAACCCACACAAAAATAAGGGGAGACGGGTTATAGCTCATTAATCTGTATCAGCAGTTCATTTGCAGACTAACAGACGAAAGCTGATAACAAAACAGCATGAGACTTTTCCACTCTCCCTGTGCCTCACATCTAAAGCCTTTGATATTGAAGCGACCCCTGTTCCGTCTCATTTTTGTCCGAGAAAAACACACACGCTTTGATGCTGCATCATTTCCAGACCATCAAAACATTGTCTCTCCTGTCGTCTGTTGACGCTTTGCCTTTTTTTCCATTTAGTCTTTCAAAGAGGGAGGCTTACAGAAGGGGGAGGCAGGGATGAAAAAGTGAAGAGCAGTCGGTGGGGAGGGGTAGGCGGTGGCCCTACAACGGCCATGAGGGGCGTTCAAACGGAGATATTGCAGATATGAAGAGAGAGGAGTGAAAAATAGATAGAAGGAATAAGGAGGCAAAAACTAGCCATCAGACGGTTGCCAAGGAAACAGTGACCTTGTGCAGAAAGTAAAAAAGAGATGGATGTTTCTCTTTGGTCGCCGTGCAACAGGACGATTTTAGGCGCATTTATTTTGAGCGAGTTTTCCCAAAAGCGATTCCACAAATACCAAATCGACAAAATTGCCATAATGAAAAGGTTTATTGACAAATGATTCTGATGGGATTTGACCTGCACCCTTCCTAAATAAAATAAAAATAAAATAAATCACTGCATGATTTGAAAAAACTGAACAATCTACCCGTCCAGCTGTTCCACTTCGCCCGTATTGATTTCCCTCCCTGTGAAGACAGCAGGCGTAGTATGAGAGTCATAAAGCACTGTCACAGAATCATGTGCTTCTGATCCGTCATCCTCCCGAATCCATTCCTACATTTTCTACAATAAAGGAGCTGCGGCAAACAAAAAAGGTGGCGGAGGGTGGGGGGGGGTTACATTTACATCTAGAGACCGGTCCCGTCTGTTGAGGTGGAGATGGATGAAACTGCAAAATGGAGCCGAAATCAACTCGTCCATCATCTTTGAGTGACAGGAGTAGGACAGTCGACGAGTGAGCCATTCTTTCCCTTTCCACTGTTTTTCTTTTTCAATGCTCAATTCCTTTCTTCAATGCTTTTGGTGGCTTAATGATTAAATGTCAGCGCTGGCTACAGTGAAAAAAATAACAAAACAAAGGTTGAGATTTTCTTTTTTTTATATATATACATATATATATACATATATATATATATTTGGGGATGAGGACTGTGAGTTATTTGGGAATGAATGGAATATCTCTGTTTTGGTATATGCTTGAGCGGGGGGGGCTGGATGTGAGGAGGTCTCTGAACGCCAGAATGAAATTAACACTGACAGAATGTTGGGACTCGAGATACCAGCAGAGTGAGCTTGATTTTTTTTTGTGCAAAAACCCGAAGCCAAGGTGATCGAATTCTTTGTGTGTTATTCTGCCAACTGTCTACGTATGGGGATGGGGGGGTGGGGGGTTACTGTACGAGGGGGGGATGCTCTCTCTCATTTTTTTGGAGAGAATGATTCATCGAAACGGTGAAAAATTTCTACAAAAAAAAATATTTTCAAAAATATAATGCAAAAAAAATAAATCTTCAGATCATAATTTTACATGTGCTTCGATTGTTACAAAAAAGACGAAAAAAAGCAAAAACAAAAAAACGTGAACACAAAAAAAAAGACAAACAAGAGACTTGTGCTTGTGAGGAGTCCAACTAATTTCTCTGAGGATGATGTTCAAGTATTGATACCTGAGATTGTAGTTCATACTGTACATGAATACAAATAAAAATTGCAATTCTTTCTTCTCCAATAGATTTCATGGGGGAAAATGCATTATTCACGGGCCGTGTCGCCGTTTTGCCATCTCTGCCCCATTTGCACATGAACACATTTCTCGAGATATGCAAACAGAAAGGATTACTAAGCAGCTCCCAGAGTGCTGAAGTGAGAAGAAAGCGCCCGAGAAGGAAACGTACTGCCGAGCAGTTTTTTCTTACGAGGTCAGAGGAGGGAAGTGGATCTCGGGGAGGAAATAAAGGAAGAGTGATCTTTCTGTATTATACATGGGGAAGTCGGATTCCTTTATCTAGTTTGAATTGCTCCATCTGTCTGACAGAAGCGTTTTGCTGCATGCGGGCGAATCCGAGGAATTTCATAACCGACGGCACAATGGGCTATTCCTGCTCTCTCTCTCTCTCTCTCCGCCGACTCAATAAGACGAACAAAGGACCTCACAGGCCCTTCGGGGGGAACATTGTCACAGGCATAGAAACACTAGTCTAATAGCTCCACCCTCACTGTCACTTCCAGATCTATTCAATATCAAATCTATTAAACCGAATCTCAGCTGGAGATGACCATGATTTTTATTTAAAAAACTACTAACCAGTGAAGAGACCGCTTTTTCATTATGACATCCCCACTAAGCCAAATAGCACAGAGCGGCTCCGTGACAGTGCCTCTAGGATCTGCTCCATTTCATTCACAAAGTACTTGGCGGTGGCCTCGTTTAGACGATTCACTCGTTTGTATGCTCCACGGACGGTTTTATTAAAATGGACGTGGATTCTCTCGCCCACACCGAGCAGCTCCTGGGGTTGCAAGTCAGTTTCTATACAGGTTTTAATGAGAGAATGATCCTTCTCGCTGGATCGATAACATCAGTTTACATTTTCCTCAAATAGACCCGTAAGCACCGGATGCATTGGGGGGCTTTGGATACCGTGTGATTGACAGGGAGTACCGTCACAATGTGTGCAGGTCACAGGGGTCTTGTGGGCGTGCAGCGTCCAGCAGCTCCCAGTCAGACTCAAACCCCCCACTCCTCCCAATATGGTTTCCTCCTGGTTTCCATAATCCAAGATGGTGCCGTTCCAACAGAGAGATCATTCACTCATTACCTAACAGATCGATTCATCCAGGAGGAGGTGACACATCCTCAATGAAATGATGCCAATGAGTCCAACACGTGTGCCACATGTTGTGGGTGATTGACGTTCCTTTGCTCTCCAGCAGTGAATCAGATGTTGGTGTATTTTCCGTGGGAGCAGTGTGGGCTTGTGTCTTTGTCTTTTTCAGAGCACTTGACGTCAACTGACAAGAATGAAATAGGAAAAAAATAGAGGGCTGCCGTTCTGTGTCAATGACTCTGTGTGTGTGCGGTGGTGTGTGTGTGTGTGTGTGTGTGTGTGAGTGTGTGTGTGTGTGTGGCACCATGTTAATTTAAAACGTGAAATTCAGCTTCATTCACAGAACACACCAGAGAATCACTGTGGGTGTTTGCCTCCACCAACCAGCGTAGTTTCAGTCCTCATACATCGCTCTTTCCCAGGCACCAGGACATGATTAGATCCTGAAAGAACTGAAATCTGATCAGGTAACCTTTGGGTTAGAGTTCAGGTGACAACAGGTCAAGCTGTCAAGAAAATCACTTGAGATATTATGTTCAAGAGTCCAACTACATGTGGTATAAAGGCCATTATCACTTTAACATTTGACCTCCCAAATCGAATCAGTTTATCCGTAAGTCTAAGTGAACATTTATGCCAAATTTGAAAGGATTTTTGTGAGGGATTCTGAAGATGAGACGTTCACAAGGTTAACCAGTGTTTTATGGGGTCACAGCCACCTTGACCTTTGACCCTAGACAACCAACATCCTATCAGTTCATCCTTTTGTCTGACTGAACACCAGACAAGTTCCAAATCTGAAGAAACTCCCTCTGGGTTCTCTCAAGATATCGTGTTCACAAGAATGAGAAAGATGGACGGGTGACCTGAAACCATAAAAGCCTGGGGCATTAAAGCTCTCACCTCTCACTACAGTTTGAAACCTGCACACATATATTCCTACAATCTCATCTCTCCTATTTTTAAGAAAACAAAAACCCATTGTCAGCCCTCTGTCTTTTCTGAGAACCTGCAGAGGCTTTGGGAAATAACTTGACTTGTTGGATGGATTAGAACAATTTGTTTTTTTCTAATGAGATCTTTCACATATTGCATTTGCCATCAGCGACTTCCCTGACATTGAAAACTGATAACAGTTAACAGACTAATACTGAAAGACATTCAAATATTACAGTTTTTCTCCATTGCTTTGGCTCATTTCACGTAACCGAAATGACATTCTCAAAACAACACGTACAAACCTCCAAACCACTGTGCACTTGTTCACAACAGACTTGAATATCTCATTCCTTTAATCAAATTGCAATTGTATTAGCACATCCTAGCACATGACAAGTACAATTTCCAACAGCTTGCACAAATTTCAAATGATTTAGCACACTTTGCAAACGGTTTGGTACAATTGCCTTCAGTTAGCCCAATTACCAATTGAATATATACTGCTGGTCAAAACTGACTGTTGCTTCTCAGTCAAGTGGTTGTTCTCTGCAGAACATGTTGGCATCATTTCCTTGTTTACATCATCACCTGCACAATAGTTCACTCTATTGTCAAAATCTTTTAGGCACATAATACCATGAAAAACATCATGGTATATACTGTAATAAGGATCTCTTTGATCATCGGCTTAATTTTCAGGTGCAACTAGAACTTTACTAATCAAGGGGGAGTCTCACACATCTGATCACCAATCAAACAGTAAGTTTAATTAGCTGACAGGTGCTATCCAGGAGTATAAATGCTTTCATCAATAATACCATGAAAAACATCATGGTTTACATTGTAGTAAGGATCTCTTTGATCATCGGCTTAATTTTCAGGTGCAACTAGAACTTTACCAATCAAGGGGGAGTTTCACACATCTGATCACCAATCAAACATTAGGTAAATTACAGTAGCTGACAGGTGCGATCCAGGAGTATAAATGCTTCCATGAAATATCTAGAGCTTGACCAAGTTCAGTACAATTTATGAACATGGAGGCACCAGGCCAGGGAAACAACCAAGGGCAACTGCCTGCTCGAGGAAGAGGAGGAAGAAGAAGAGGAAGAAGAGCAAGGGTGCGTGGTGGTGGAGAAGGGGGAAGAGGCCGAAGAGGACGAAGACAACAAGCTGTGCAGTATTCAAATTTATTGAACTAAAGTCAAAGTAAAACAACTAAATACAAATGGTAATGATGTCTATTTGTGAATGATAATGTCTAGGATTGGACGACAACCTGGTGCGGGTGGCAGAAGAGCAATTTTCAACCAACAGTTAGAACAAGAAATCTGCAATATTGTAGTGGCGAACAATGCTATCACACTGAGAGAAATCCGGACCACAATCCTAGAGGACAATGCAGTGGATGTCCATGGCCAGCGCGGGGGCAACATCACCATGTGTGCTGCCATTTCAGAGAATGGTGTAGTCACCCATATTCCCAGTCTTTGCCCATACAATACCCAGAAGCTCCTGGTGTTCTTGGACCACCTGCACTCCGATCTTATCCCTCTACATGAGAGGGGTTTGGTAGGGCCTCACTTGCATTCATTTGTCATTGTGTGGGACAATGTAAGCTTCCACCGTGTCCCGCTCATCCGGGGCGTGGTTCACTCTTATAACCTTACTCCCCATTCCTCAATCCTATCGAGGAGTTTTTTTCTGCATGGAGGTGGAGGGTCTATGAGCATCGGGCTCAAAACCAGAGGTCCCTTCTCCAGGCAATGGATGATGCTTGTGGTGATGTCACAGCAGAGCAGTGTCAGGGATGGTTGCGGCATGCACGCCGATTCTTCCCCCTGTTGCATAGCAAGGGAGAACATCAGATGTGATGTTGATGAAAATCTGTGGCCAGACAGACATGAGCGTGAGGATGAGCAGGAGCGTGAAGATGAAAACTAGAGAAACTCCAGCTATGCTTTACTTTCTTACTGTATGTGTTGTTAGTGTAAGCTATGCCAAATTTTAGTTTTGATGTGCTTATTGTTTGACAGTATATTGTGCTGTACACATTTTCTGTTACTGTAAGCACGATGTATGGCAATTTCTGTAACAATTTCCATGCAGTATGAGTTCAATAAAGTATTTTATGTGAAACCTTGAATTAATCTTTTTTCTGTTTGATACACTTAGTATTCTGGAAAGAAAACATCTACTGTAACCATTCAGTGTCAAAGGACTGAGCCAAGATTGAAATGTGCACATGAGGGATATATTTCTATGGTCCACTGCCAAACTGACAAAACATCTAAACATTTTGACCTGTAGTGTTCAAACAATGCCAAAGGGACTTTTCATTTTGGGGGCACTGACTATTTGTATGAGAAAAGGATTTAGTTTTGACTGATGAGTTGGCTGTTTTGGGAGAGATATGACCTTTTGCAGGTGTGCCATGGAGTTTTGCTGAACCATCTATGTTATTTTGATGATGAACCACAGCAATCGAGAAGGAACTTTTCATTTTGGGGGCACTGACTATTTATATGAGAAAATGATTTGGTTTTGAAACTTGAGTTAACTGTTTTGGGTGAGATATGACCTTTTGAAGGTGATCTATGTAGTTGTGCTGAACCATATGGGCTATTTTGCCAATTGCACTTAGAGCTCTGAGAATGTCATTTCGGTTACGTGAAATGAGCCAAAGCAATTGAGAAAAACTGTAAAAGAGGAAGGAAACAACATCAGTTTTTTTTTAAAGGTTCTAAAACCCCTTTCAAGGTACCAAGGCTGCTTTATGGAGTAAAACAAAGCAGCCAGTTAATTCTTCAAATGAAAGGAAGCGGCGATAAATTTTTGCTTTACCTCAGCTTAGGAGCCCACTGAGTTTGAAAAAGGTCACTTTACACCTGATAATTTGCAGCACTTTCAGCAAAGGAGCCTCGCTGAGCTCTTCAGAGGATGCGTGGGCGTGATGATGGTTCACAATCTGGATACAGAACATTATATACAAACTATAAGTTCCTTTTTGAAGCTTTATCAGACTTTTTGAAGGTGACTTAGGGACACAGTTAGATGAACATTGCTTTAAAGAGTTCACACCAGCTTAAATATATCAGATTTAACTCCGCAGAGGAGGTTGTGTTTTCGCCCTTGTCTGTTTGATTGTTGATATGTAAGATTACGCAACAAATTAGGGCTGGATCAGCCAAAAACTTGGTCAAAGGATGCGGTGCAGGTCAGGGAGGAAGCCAATACATTTTAATACAGATCCATATGAGGGTTAGGTTGGAAACCAGTATCAGTAGCAGGTGATGAAAGGTGCAGGCGAGGAAAATCTTTTTAAAGTCAAACTTTGCTGAGACTCAAGCGCATAATTTCGGCTAAAATAAAACCTGAAGGCGTCTTTTCACAGTCATTTCACATTATACAATAAAGCAGAAATTCCCAATAAAAATTGATTGAAATAAATACTATGAAATTGGCAGATACCACTTTAAAACTCATCTTTTTACAATGGCATCCGATTTCATGGGAGAAAAAGAGTGGAAACTTTCTTAAGTGCAATAGTTTTATCCTTTTTCTTTTAGCAAGATACATGCAGTGTGTTTTAATAAGGTGCAGCTGCAGCTATATTTAGTTTGTATCACTGCATTCACAAAATATATCCATTGTCTACTTCAGTAAGTTCAGCTCTATCAGGAAGAGTCAATGTGAATCAAATGTAGGCCAAGGTTGTGTTTCAAGGCGCCGAGCCTCACCTCTCAATACAGTTTGGCATCTCTCATGATTTTGGCAGCTTTTATGCCTAAAGTAGCTTCAGACATTTGTCTGCACAGACTGGATAAGAGAAGGAGCCAAGTAGACTTAAGATTTCATGCAGAGGAGAAGAGGAAACGATCCTGTGGCCTCAGAGTTCATTCTCAATCTGTGGGTGTGCTTGTATTTATATATTTGTGAGGACAAGTTTGAGTTTAAACCTGGAAGTGTGAACATTTTGCAAAAGTGAGGAAAATTTGTGAAAGGAGGACATTTTGGTCAGTTTTTATTTTTACACAGACTTGTTAAGAGGTTTGTGTTTGGGTTCGGCATCAAGCTGTGATTGTTAAGGTCAGGGAAAGAGTCTTCATGCGAATGAGTGCCTAAGAAAGAAATATAAGATTGTGTGTTTGTCTACAATTGTACATTTTGTTAGGACCAGTTTGAGGATTAGACCTGAGAGCTTTTTGGGAAAGTGAATTGGCCGGTCCTCATTTTTGTTTTTAGGGTTCATGCAGTTGTGGCATGTTCACAAAAAGATAGAAGAACAACTGTTAACTTGTTATTCTACAGTTGTAAGGACCAGATGATGATTAGACTATACAGAGTAAGGACATTTTGGGAAAGTGACAAGATGTTGACCGTGCATGTCTGTCAGGGTTTCTTCTGTCCAAAGCCCAAAGAGATGTGGATAAGCTTTATGTGAGAATTTGAATTATCCATGGTTGCTTGTCCCTGTATGTCAGAACAGCAGCGGGCTGGCAGCTTGTTGCCCACTACTCGCCCAATGTCTCAAGAAGTTAGCGGTACGGATTGACGAATGGACATTTTGTCCTGTCCTCACTTTCTGACTCCTGCTAAGGGCTGGTTAAGAGTTAAGACTTGTTTATTTTTGGTTAGAATTTGCTCTAGCTTGGAATGAAGAGAGAGACTGAGGTTAGACAAGATATTATGAATATTAAACTGAGATTCAGGGCCAAGATGTTCATGAAGTCAACAGGAAGGGAGTCCACTCACAGTCACCACTTTCACCAGAGGAAGAGGAAAAGAACTCCGGGATCTAATCCAACATGTGATGGTCTCTTCCTTCTGTCCTGCCCCTGCCCCCCCGCAGAGATTCTGACATGTGCAGTGTTTTTATCCTGCATTTAAAAGTCTTGTGTAATTACACTTATACACTGGGATGTTTTTTCTGTTATCACAGCGGCTGGTGAAGGATGAAATCAACCCAGAGACCTAAGTGCTGCCCACGATGGCAGACATGATGGCTGCTATGACAGCTGCAGCAAATTATGATGCAAAAAGAAATGGCTGCCTGTTGCGTTGCCAGCGAGCGCCGTCACTCACATGCTTAAGCCCCGCCCACTCCGAGGCGGAGCGGCGCTGCGACAAACAAGCCAAAAGTGAATTTTGAGCAAAAACTGGCAGCAGCCGCGGAGGCATGTGGCCGCTGCCTGAAAGTGATACTCGCTCAGCGTGGCCCCTCGACTCCTGTGGGCTGCAAATCTAAAATATGTGAGGAAGCTCCAGAAATGAGCTCATCTTCAAAAAGAGGGGGAGCGAGAGAAAGAGAAGGAGCGAGAGAGAAGGAGAGAGAGCTTAAAAATGGCGTGTCAGCCAATGTTGCCCTTTGGGGTGGAAGAAGAAATCTGATTTGCTTAATCTGTCGTAGTCTGTGTGGTTGTTTTTTCTACCAAAAACCACTCAGAGGCAGAATCTGACAAGCCGAGTATCATCTGATTCAGCCCTTGGGACTCTGGTGCTCTTTTACTCATTTTTGAATGCTTTTTATATGAAATATCTAATATATATATATAAGAAGAAATATGTTTGCAATCCCAAGGTTTGGCATTTTTTCCTTTAAGCACAACCTTACTTATATGATCCAACCATAACTTTTTCACTTTAAGATTAAAAATATTATCGTTTTAGACCCAAAAAAATCTAAATCGGATGAAAACCAAAATGAAATATATATGCACCTGCAGAAACAACAAGCAGGTGATGTATTCATAGGCTTTTTTTTTCCCTTTCAGCTATTTTCTTTCTTCCAGATACTTCATGTGCACATGCCTGCAGATGTGTCGGTCTTAATGCGCACACATCATGGTCACCTTGCGTAACTTGTGTCTGTTTGGTGCATAGGTTGCAAAACGGGAATCAATACGCACATGAACAGGAGGGGCAACATCAGCATGTTGATCAGGGGCCTGATGTTCCATGAGGGATGGTGCTGAGCTTCTTCTGCCCTGAACTCAGACGCAACCACAGAAACAACTTCCTCCTGTGACTCCACAGTTTGTTCTTACTTAAACAAATCTGGAAGTTCTATGTGGTCTGAGTTCAGGGACGTTTATCTGCTGCTTAAGTGAACGATTAGTCTTGCTGGCTTTTACAGAAGTTCTCAAACCGTGCAAACATAACTTAGAAAAGGTAAAATGTAGAAAAAAAAACATTCAGCTTTTATATATTTTATATTATCACAGGATTGGCACTTCCATGGTGTGAGGTTCTTTTCTTTGCCCGACAAATTTAACTATTCCATCTTCATTCTCAACACCAAACAAAAACTAGAGTTAAGTTTCAAAACCAGAACTTAAGGCTAAACTTTTTTAATTTTTTTTAGATAAGATATGTTTATTCATTTATGGCTTTCTATGTTATGAGCACAAAGTGAAGCTAAAAACATTTACAGGTTTCTATTTCATAACATCTTCTATCTAAGTTCTATGCCTGTTTTCTAATATTACTTTAGTTTTGTTCCAAATTTAACTTCAAGATCTGACACTGATCCGTCACTCTCTCTTTTTCCCGAGCGCAGGGAAGCGAGTTGCACAAAACCAGAGTGACGGTTTCAGCGGGGGACGAACCGTGACAGGACCTCACACGTCGTGCAGACGAGTCAGACTGTCAAGCAGCAGATTAAACAGAACACATCAAGTGGCCTTTGTATTCCTCCACTCGAGTAGCCCAAGTCTCATCGGCTGGTGCTGCAGCTCTGGCTCCGTTTCAAGCAGCAGTGACACAGCCATAAAAAGTGCTACTTTGACGTATTGAAAAAGCTGCAGAGGAAGAGGCAGGACTGTGAACAGCTGTGTACGTAGGTGTAGAGCTGGTGCAATTGACCATGAGCCAAAAAGAACCTGTCAAAACATCCTCTGGCACTGAGCTTCATCCCTGTGAATCTGCAGCTTTTCTCTGTTTGGTACAAATGTTAACTAGATATCAGGGATTCTGCAGCTTCCAACGAGTCAAGACTCTTTAAAAGCATAATGGGAGGAATGGGAGGCCTGTTTCCAGTACAACAGATATGAGGGGATGTCAGAGTCCAAGAATTACTTTCACTGCCCCATAACTGACAATAAGGTGAAGTAGCTATAGAGAATGATCCTGTAAATCTCAGAGACAGTAGGTTCTAGAGTCTTTCAAAGTGCACTGAGACCTATAAGGACCAGGCTGTTTGAACACAGTTATCAGTACCATGTTGGTCTTGTAGTTTTAATGCAGCGTGTTACTAATTTAGCTATTTAAGACTTTTTAAGGTCTAAAATTCTGATCATTAGATTTCAGGCTTTTTAAGGACCCAGCAGAAATCCTGTCTGATGGAGCTGTTGACGGCTGCTTGAACAAAACAGGCGATCTGAGCCTCTCCCTTTGGGCCTTGGCAAGTTGTTTGACATTTTCTTCACCCGACGACGAATCCGTTATACTTTAACGATACACATAATCGTTGTTTGCAGCGTTAATAGCTGGGACTTCACGGCTGTGGTTTCAGGATTGTCACACAGTTGGTGGAGGAGTGGGAGCACCAGAAGTGTCTCATGCTAAACAGGTGGTTACCTGCGCTGGCACCGGCGGTTGGCACTGGAGGTTGGCTCTGCCCCCTTTTCCCTTTGCTTTGACGAGCTGGCAGCCGACCACCCGACTGCTCAGCCGCTCAAATGACAGACTGCTGCTTTCACTCTGGTGCTAATCTGCCAGCTACAACCATCACCTCCTGATTGTGTGTGTCATTAGGTATAAATGATCATAAACAGGATATGAAAACACATGCTCCATAAATACCAGACTATTGGTTTAGTGTCATGAAGGCAGGGAAACGTGTGAGAGAGACAGACTTAGGAGTAGAAATAGAATCTGACTACAGGGCCATGGGTCTAAAGTTCAGGTGAAGTTTACTGAACTTTCCAAAACAGTATCAAGACTCAGAGGAAAGGAAAATAGAATTTTTTTCGATTGTAATTAAAATCTAAATAGCATTGGGAACAAAAAACAAACATTACATCACTATAGAAGCAGAGAAAGTTGAGTAATTAAATAAAAATAAGGAATTTAAAGACATTTCAGACATAGGTTCATATAGTTTTGTAGTAAATAGTTGCTGTTGATCAATACCAGGGTATTAAATGAAACATGTATATGTTTATATATATAAATGATAGTGTATTTGAAAGAGAATAAATCTATATTCATGAGTTTGGAGCTCAACAAGCATTTTTTCATCGTGTCACATATAAGACAGATGCTCTGCTGTTTCTACATCCACATGGACCTGCCTTGTTAAAACGACTTTGGTGCATCGTTATTATTAAATGTTGCCGCCCCAAGGAATTGTGGGACATTTGTATGCAACACTGAAGATGATGAGAAGAGAAGAAGAGAAGAACCTTTTCTTTACATTTAGTGAATTTGACCTGCGCTCATCATGGCTCCTGGCTGCCACTCGGACACCTCCAGGTCGTTTCACTCCATTGGGAATCAACCTGTGATCAAAAGACTATTTGACCACAGCCGAGCTCTGCAGTAGCTTCAGTGTTTAAAGTAGAAGAACGTTTGTTGAAGTTACTTCTCAGTGTTATACGTACTAACTGTAGCCAAAATATGATTTAACCAGATTACATTAGGATTTACAGGAAACAACATCCCTCGGTGGAAGATAAAACTAATTTGCACTTAAAAAGCAGTAAGATTAAAAGGCGAGAACTAAAAAAGAAAACACACAAAGGAAACAGGAATGGCTTCAGTGGAGCACACACCTCTGCCAAGTCCCCTTAAATTCAATCAGGCTGCACCAACATTGCAGAACACTCGTAGAAATCAGTTCCCTTAATGTACCTTTACTTCACCAGGAGTCACGAATCATTCCCATTGTAGTTGGTGCAAGGTTAGAGTAAGTCCCATCCTTCAACGAAGTTTTGTGCAAAATTTATTGAGTAGTTTTTGCACAATCCTGCTGGCAAACTCACCATCCAACCATCGACCATTCAAGGACAGGGGCGAAAAATAAATGGAAAGAACATGAGGGCTGATTATTAAGATGTTTTCAGGAAGAAGCCCAATCACCCACTCTGTAAATGGACCCGTGCCAGGAATTCAAAATGTCCAGAAGGGCCCAATGTGAGCGTGTCAGAGCACATTCCATCTTTTAAAAGATTTAAAACCATTTGAGAAATGTCCCGGGCCTTGTCGTGAGTTTAAAGGACTCTGTAAAATATCCCCCCCCAAAAAAAAGAAATCAATTGAAACACCCTGACAGGCGGCTGGGGCTCGATGCAGGATATATCGTTAATATGTTACTGCGACGAGCACAAGGCACAATCTGCTGCTATGTCACAGCAGGTGGTGGGGGGAGAGAGACAGGGGGATTACAGAGAGGATATGAAAGCCGCACATGATAAAAATGATCCTTGCAGTATTCCTGGGTTAAGAAACATGGATCAATCAGCTTCTGAGGAGGTTTATCTGCTGTCATATAATAAATCAGTCATTTAACACGACTAATACCAAATTAAAACATGAGCTGTTAGTGCTGCATTAAAGAGACTGGAGGCAAATTAATTCAAATAAATATATATTCATGCTTAGAGAATTATAATAGATATAAGTAGTATTAATAGATAGTAGTATGCATAAATAGGAAGTATGTGGATTATTCTACAATATAAAAATAAACCACATAAGAACATGTGAAACGAATACCTTACATACAAAGTATAAATAAGTTGTTGAGATAAAGCAATAAAGTATAATTACAGTACAGTATAAATGTGCTATGGTGCAGAGTGTTGCCCAGTTTATTAGACAAAGTAGTGTATTACTACTTATTTGTTATCATCACTAATTGTATAGTTTATCGTTTGTACTTTTTCCCGAACAGATTTTTGAAAAATTTCAACCAAAATAAATTTCCCTGTGAGGATCATTAAAGTTTTTTGATCAGATTCTGATGTAAATATTAATATTCTAAAGCTGCCGTGAGCTGTTGCCAAGCAACAGCTGCTATAAGTGGAAGAAGACAGACAAGTGGTGTGATGACAGACAGACGTTTTAAAAAGTAGTTGAGGATTATGAGTATTTATGAAAAGGAAAAAACAAACCAAAGGTAAAATTCCAGCGGATATTAATAATAGTTTCCTTTTAAAACAGTTTAAAGACGTGATGAAAATACCAAAGCTCATTTACAAATGTTTGGGGTGATAAAATAAAAACAGCATATTTTCCTTTATAACATCTAAATAGATTCTAAAAAGTAATTCAATGTTGCCTGATGAAAGTTGAACACTTTATCATATGACTGACAATATCTAACAATATGAGCCGTTTCACAAAAATACCAGTGTCGGTGTTTGGGTTAGGGTTAGGGTTAGGGGTTAGAATAAAATTTGAATTCGACAGAGTAACAAATGCAGAAAGGATGTGGAGTTAAGTTTATATTTTACTAAAGAATGTTAAGTTATTTACTCAAGTTCTATATATCTGGTTGTCTTTGTGCCTTCTTTGATTTTAGGGTTTGATTACTTGGGATTTTTGGCCAAATTTTGTTGATATTTTGTTATGGGAATCCTTTTACTCCTCAATAACAATATCAGCCACCAACTATTGGCCAGGCTGGGAGAGAGAGTATATATTGTTGTTCTTATCCTTCGATGTCTCCAACAGAGAAACATGACGATGAACCACAGTGGTCCGGCTCCCTCTGTGGATATAAGAGGCTTGTTTCAGATTAACGGATTCAGTGTAAAAATCGTAGTTTTCGGTGATTATACACAAATGAAAACATCTTGATATTTCATTTCTGCCAATAGAGCCCCTTACACACAGCACACTGATCCTGGAAGGAAGGTGTAAAGTCAATATATTATAATTTAGAGCAAATAATTACTAATTGATTGGTTGTCAGAATAAATGCCACACATGCTGTTAATGTTTAACTGGGCTGGTATGTACCCCGAGGTCTCTCTCTCTCTCCCTCTCTCCCTGTCCCTCTCTCTCTCTCTCTTTCTGACAGCTCCATGCCTCGAAAAGGTTTCAACACCGTCTGGGAGGAAAATCATCATCGGGGAAATGGAGAGAGGATTTGTAGTGATATGACAGTTCACTCCTCGTACATCTTAGGAAAACATGCTTTAAAAGGACGCTGCAGGCGCTGGTGCAACAATGGAACATGGCGCTCAGGATACATGTTCACTACGGCTGTAAATCCATATGCACTGATACCAAAATAATCCCCTGGAAGCTGGAGAGAGGGAGGGAGAGAGAGGAGAAGAGATTGTACAGGAGAGAGGGAGAGAGAGAGAGGAGAGAGATCGTACAGGAGAGAGGGAGAGAGAGAGGAGAAGGAATCGTACAGGAGAGAGGGAGAGAGAGAGGAGAAGGAAACACAGGAGAGAGGGAGAGAGAGGGGGAAGGAAAACGTACAGGAGAGAGGGAGAGAGAGAGAGGAGAGAGATCGTACAGGAGAGAGGGAGAGAGAGAGGAAAAGGGAACACACAGGAGAGAGGGAGAGAGAGGAGAAGGAATCGTACAGGAGAGAGGGAGAGAGGAGAAGGAAACATAAAGGAGAGAGAGAGGAGAAGGAATCGTACAGGAGAGAGGGAGAGAGAGAGGAGAAGGAAACGCACCAGAGAGAGGGAGGGATAAGGAAACACACAGGAGAGAGGGAGGGAGAGAGAGGAGAAGAGATTGTACAGGAGAGAGGGAGAGAGAGGAGAAGGAATCGTACAGGACAAGAGATTGTACAGGAGAGAGAGAGGAGAAGGAATCGGACAGGAGAGAAGGAGAGAGAGAGGAAAAGGAAACACACAGGAGAGAGGGAGAGAGAGAGGGGAAGGAAACGTACAGGAGAGAGGGAGAGAGAGAGAGAAAAGGAAACACAAAGGAGAGAGAGAGGAGAAGGAATTGTACAGGAGAGAGGGAGAGAGGGGGGGAAGGAATTGTAGAGGAGAGAGGGAGAGAGAGAGGAGAAGGAAACACACAGGAGTGAGGGAGGAAGAGAGAGGAGAAGGAATCTTACAGGAGAGAGGGAGAGAAAGGAGAAAGAAATGTACAGGACAGAGAGAGAGAGAGAGAGAGAGATGAGAGAGGAGAGAGAGAGAGAGAGAGGAGAGAGAGAGAGAGAGAGAGAGAGAAGAAGGAGACAACAAGCAGAGCAGGGAGGTAAATGGGATCAGAACTCTGTGTTCACCTCCAGAACTTGGAGTAAGCACTTTTCCTGTGTTGGATTCTGGAGTCGAGCCAAACTCTAACCAACGACCTCATCACCTCGTGAAAGGATTACACGCCTTGACCTTTTTGACATTTGTATACATACAAATCACATCTCCCTTTCTTTCTTAGTGCTTTCGCTTCCTGCCAAGAGGATCCGTGTGATCACCTTGAGAAAAACTGTGTCACTGGCAAAACTTGATTTTACTATTTTGACTGATATTTTTTATTTGTCTAATTTAACCCGAATATACAGCTCCAGGGAAAATAGAAGTCTTATCTGAAGGGAAGCAATTTCACTGAAGCTTTTGAAGTACAGGTCATAAATCCCACCTCCTCCGGGTTAATGAATGGGACACGAACCAAACAGAAAAACCCTGCAAATACATCTATCTGTTATTATATGTACTTTTTAGCCAATCTATATATGCTCAATGTTTATCTCTCAGGTTATTAAAACATGGTGAAACATCATAATTGACTCGCAATTGGTCGAAGACGCTGGAACCGCTGGGACCACGATACCAGAGGACGTCACCAGCGCCTGACAGCATCCTTAACATTTCAACTGGGAGAATAAGTGGAGATGCATCGTAAAACTTTATTCAGAGTCACTGGTGGCAATTCAGCGAAATTAATGCAATACTACTAGTGTAGGAGTTTTATAAAAAGAAAATGTAAAGACATATTCTGGCCATTTCCCCGTCATTGAAGGGACAGCTCAAGTGTGAAATGGGGAAGACACACGCTGTTAAGCTAACGTGTAGTCAAACTATTTTAATATTATGAAACGTACAATGCAACCCAATTTATGTTATTCTTTGATTAAAATGAGGCACTATGTGGTGCACACACACACACATACACAGTCACTTGAGCTACTAATGTCGGCCTGCAGAGACGACCTCCTGAGGAGAACTCTGAGACCCTCCGTTCATCTCCTGCTCTTCTTGTCGAGTCATGAAAAGTAAGTGTGTGTGTGTGTGGGGGGGGGGAGAGGTATAATTGAAAGGCGTGCCTGGTTCTCACGCACACAGACACACACAGCCACGCACAATTGTAATTAATGGGACCTTTGCACTGTGTGTGTGTGTGTGTGTTTGTTGCTCGTTACCTGTTTGATATATGGAGCCGCAGCCTTGATGGATGTTTGGTCGTTCGCAGGTTAATTGTTTTGGGGCCGATGAGGAACCATAAAATAAACCTGAGAGACTCCATGTGCTCCTGGTTCCTGGGACGGCAGATGGAACGACACCCGTCAGGATCCAGGATTTATAACGAGACAAGATCAGGTCATTTCAGATTCAAGCAGTTTGTTATTTCTATTGATAATGAAAAGATGATGAGTGTTTATAAAGCTGAACAGATGTGGATTATGAGACGATGTCGATACTGATATTTGGGAGTAAAACACTTGAGATACCGTTATGTGTAGATTCCTAAGATGTCGTTATCGAACCCTAATGACAAAGAGTACGAGTGAGGCTTGACATTGTACAGTTCACCAAATTTAACAGGACATTCAGGATAATTTTTAATAAATAGAATTTCTACATAAATGCACATCTTTTCTCCATTGTTCATTTATTCCGTTGTATAAAAGTTTGAATATCTCCAAACAGTATTAGGTCTGTGAAAGACTCATGTGGGCCAATTATTGTTCAGGGCAGGGTTCATAATGACTTATTAATTACTTTACGATCTAAAATGAGCAGAATGGAAGAAATGTAGAGCAAATTCTTTTTTAAATGAGAGAAAAAAAAATGCTGAATCACTTTCTGACAATGCTACATGGTTTTTAAGTTCCACTCTGCAGCTGCTGATCTTTCCGAAAATGTTCATTTTCTTTCTAGGACGTGCACCAGCGCCTGTGAGAAGCCAGTGTGGGTCACATATAGAACTTTAAAGACAGAATTTAATCTATATATATAATCCATCTGTGGTTAGGAAGGTTGTTTCTAGTTGAAGTTCAAATCCACATCTTTATGAGCAAAGACACAAAGCAGTCAAATTTTTATCTTTATCTTGTTTTCCTCATTTTAACCCAGAAAAAGACAGTGGAAGTCCTGGGGTCGGAAATCATTGTTGGATGAGATAATTATCTTTCACCAGTTGCTGAGTGTTTGTCATCGCGTGGTTCTCACTTCAGGGGGCACAAATATAAACACAACTAAAACAACCTGACGTGCTGTTTTTACTGCAAAGCAACGAGACAATAAACCACGGACAATAACTATCAGGTTTTTACTCTTTTATATTTACATTTGCTGACAACGAGACGGGGTAATCATCCATTTACATCATATTTCACTGCCTTGTTTAGTTTAATATCCATCAAGATGTAATTACAGAATTCTTTGTCTCTTTTTTATAACCGTATGCAACCACTTAGTTTCCCGACATAATGGGGATTATTCATATTCTCCTTCTCGTCTCGTGAGTGCGTTAAAGTCCTGAAGAGCAGGATGTGAACGATGTCTCCATAGAACTGATTCACAATCAGCCGGTTTGATCCAGTGAACAAACACTCGACTTGCTAACGAATCCGCCGGCTGATCCGTAACAGGTGCAACATCTGTGACACGAGGCTCCACGGAGGTCTTCATCAGTCTTCATCACCAAGTCTCTAAACGGATGCAGGTCCACGTGAGTGTGTTGGCTCCGTGTCAGCTTTAGATTAGATTAGATAAGATTAGATAGAACTTTATTGATCCGCACATTGGGGAACTCACTTGTTACAGCAGCAGGCAGCTCAGAAGGAGGAAGACAAGAGAGTAAAGAAATATAAAAAAGACAATAGAATAATAATAAAGAGTTTTATGTTTAACAGAACATAAAAATGTTGAGCATTTACATTCTGTACACACAGGATTGTACGTGGCAAGTACAAATATGTTATGTACATGAGAATAAATCTGTGTATGTGACCTCTCTTATAGCAAATGCCACTGAACACATGAATTGTCACAGATTGCTCAAATAACATCTTGTCCTCTAAACATGTCGTCAATTGTAAAATGCTCAAAAAATGTTCGGCTTAGTAAAGACAACGCTTGTAATAGATTATCCATGTTGCGTTCTACATTGGTTGCCGAGGCTTATGCCAGTTGTCTCCTTCTGGAAAAAAGGGGTCACGTCATAGGAGCTTCAAGAATCAACAAAATGTTACATCATGACCAAAAAGATCCAATCAGCAAGCGGTTGCGAGTGCGTACGTAAAGTTTCGATATATCTCTGTTTCTGTAGTTCCTGGCTAAAACACAGCCAGCTACCTTTTCCTCATCTTCTCTGTTGTGTCTCTAAAAACTCCAAAGGGGTGTGGATGCAAAGTGTAGATGCATTTTCTAATGGTGACGTACTGGTTTGGATTCAGCCTGAAAGTCCCATTGTTTTCACTTGAAAGTTAAACAACTAATTATGTGTATATCTGGAGAGAAAATGTGATTTCAGCCTGAAGAAGGTTCCAACTATGTTCAGCATGTGATAATTGCCAGGTTGGTTTTAGGTGGAACACATTCACAGTTTGGCACAGCAGCAATTAAAAGACAAGCACACAAGGTGATGGTTTTGTACAGTGCGGACATTCCTGTTGTATCACATCCTGAACCACTCAAGTCACAGTACACCTGCGTCTGAGTAGCACTTACACTTAAAGCACTTGTTCAGACGCCACATGAGCTGAACTTTAATTTTCTGTAATTCTGACTTTCAGAAGCTAAGATACAGCAAACGATAAAAAACCCTCCACTGTGAAGAATTTCAGAATAAAGAGACAATTCTTTATCCCTTCCAAAGCTTAAGGAATATTAAAGTCCAGGCTGCTGCCTTGTAAGACAGAGAGGTCGAGTGTGAATGTCTGTTCAGAATCACAGTGATCCAGGTCAAGGTTCTTCAACAGGAATTAAACGGAGGTCGACAGGACTTTACTTGAAGACGTTTCACTTCTCATCCAGAAGGCTTCTTCAGCTGTGGCCGACTGGCGGTGGCGATCAAAAGCTATTCATCTTCCGTGGCATCGTAATGTAGGCCATCGCTGTCGTTTGTTTTATGAGTGGCACATGAGGCCAAGTGTGAATGATGGTTAAATCCCCTGTGAAGGGATGAAGGGTCAGCAGAGTGGGTCGGGGAGGAGTCACATTGAAGACCTCTACTCTTGTTGAGGGATGGTTTCTATACGACTAGAGAGACTCATCACTCCTCTGTCCAACCACTGGTCCTCGTTATCCAAAGAATCTACCCTGTTGTCCTTGGAGGAGACGTCCCCCCCCCATCCTTCACGTGTAGGTAAACTACTGAGTCTTTGCTTGAGGAGTTTAGAGATCAGCCATGTGTCTGTTCAATGCCCGTTTTTAAACTTGTTTTTGTTTACAGCTCCTCAACACCAGCGTTGACCCTCATCACCACATGATCCCCAAAAATCTTTCTCTGCATTTTCTACATTTACTTATTTTTACCTCCGAGATATGTGTTAATATGTGTTAATACACCCACTTACTCACTGTAACTTTTCTGACAACATTAAATGGACTAGTTTTGTCTTACTTGAAAAACACCGCTCCAATGCTATTGAAGACCTCCTGATCTTTCCAGATACTGCAGACACACACATGTATGACAATGCTGTTGGGTTTATTCCTGTTTTCTTCACCACCTGCAGTACGGATGTTCTTCCTGGTCCACTCCGGGCGTTAACCACAAGCTTCAAGTGCCTCCCTCTCGTCTTTGTGCTCCTTCTCTTGGGCCTGGGCACTTGCTGGCACGCCATCAACTTGGTGATGCAGGGTTCTGAAAACTCCAAGCTGATGTTGCAGTGGGTGGTGAAAGTCATAGAGCAAGCATTCGTCTGTATGTGTGGGTTTCCTCTGTACTCCAATGCGGAGGCTCCTGTCTATTTGAGTTTGTACAGCACAGTCAAGTAAAAGAACTCCATCTTTAAGTCCACTTAGCTGATGTGTTCTGCAACGGCCTGGGTTTTCATTTTGACCCATGTGATTCCATACATCTGCAGTTCCTCTGGAGGAGTTCAGGCCTCTGCTTTCAGCTGCCTCTATGCAGAGGTTCGGCCACAACGGGACGTGATTTCATGGCACCGCTTTTGTTTGTGAAGCCCCTCGTTGTACAGGAAATAGATTAGTTTTGAGAAAAACACATGGAAGAATGTGAGGTCAACACAACAGAGAGGCTGCTTACATACTGCTGATAGCGGAATTCCAGCAGAGGCTTTTCTGTTTGAGCTGCTCAGTGACGCAGTGTCCCGAGATAACCCCAAGGATAGCTTACTTCAACTTGTACTGTAGTAGATGGTCCAACTTTTGGTGTTGTGGGTTTTTTAACGTAATTTTTAAGCAAGGGTTGTTGTGGTTTCGTGCACAAAACTGAAAATGAGTTATTTCTTATTTTTTGCTGCCAGGTCAGTGAAAATTACAAATAGGCAAGTGGGTACAATTCTAGCATCTTGTGTAGCAGTAGATTTAATATTTCTATTGATATATTTGATTCATAACAGTTTCACAATCTAACATTAAGAGTAAAAGTGCTACAGCTTTATCTCCATCATTTAATAGTCTCTTTCAAGTCTTTACAGCCAGAGAATCAGGTAATGATCTGAGAATCCTTCAGTCAGATAAAAATCCCTCAAGGTCCTGAGGTCCTTATCTTGGGCGACTGCTCCTCAAGGCCTTTGTCTGCCAGATGTAAAAGTCTCACTCCAGAAATCCCTGTGTTATCTTTTGATTCTGGTTTAAAATTTCATGAACTAAAAATCAACTCGGCTGTCAGAACTCGCTTCTTCTGTCTTGGATCTCTTGCAAAATTCAAAGCCGTCCCTGTCCGTTAAAGATCTGGAGACTTGAGGTTCACACTTGTGTTTCCTCTCAGCTCGACTGGTCTCAGGTCTCCCAGTGTAAGAACCAGTCAGTCAGACCCATCTCGCCCGCGGCTGGTTCAAAACGCCAGACTCCTCCCTGGAACTAAGAGGAGAGACCACACCTCCGCTGCACTGGCCTCTCTTCACTGGTTACCAGTGGAGAACAGAGTTGATTCTGAGATTCTTGTATTTGTTTTTTTAAAGCTCTGCATGAACTGGTACCTCATCCCTTATTCCACCTCCAGACTGCTGCTCTACACTCCACGCACGAACATCAGAATCCACAGGTGACTGAGCTGTTTCTGTTGCTGGCCCGAAATTGTGCGATTAATTTGCTCTTCCACCTCCTCTGTTTTCTTTAACATGTTGATTGTCATCTCAAAAACACTTTAGCTTTCATTTGTTCGACTATATTTGTGGTCCCTGCTATGATAGTAGCAAGATCTGTTATTCTTAATCTGTGTATATCCCCTTATTTACGCCTGTGTAATCTCTTAAAACAGATTCTACACTTGAATAAATAGAATCTGAAAGGCATCGGACGAGAGGTCTTTAAAACCCTGTGGTTTCTGTTTCCAGTTTGATCGATCACTGGCTGCCCGGAGGTAAACAGTCCGTGTGGGGAGCAAATGAGGTGGAACACATTGAACCAGACGCATCGACTATCGGCTCTTTAATTCATCTGCTTCCATATGCAGACTTAGATTGTCGTTAAACTCTTAACGTGAACTTGCTAGTTATAGATATTGTCACGACTCTAACTCCATTCTCACGTCCCTACTTGCTAGTCGGACTGTAAACTGTGTACGGAACAGAAGACGGTCTTCTCTAGATAACCACATTTAGACCAGAATCCCCGAAAAATGTATGATTGCCCCCAGAGACTGATTCCTCACCAGACAACAGCCGATGGGCTCCAGGATTGATGAATGTGTTTACGCGTGATCATTACTGTGTTTTTAATTGATTGTTAGCAATCAAATAATTCAATCATTTTAATTATTTAATTCAATAATTTGTATTGACCTGACGTATGCAGATGACACTGTGTTGATTACATGTCCTTTAAAAGAAAAGGACACGTGTAGACAGAAGTTAAAGGTTGAAGCTACAGAATTTAAAATGGAGTTTGCTGGAAGAGACTTCCTCCTGTAGTTTACTTCCATGAGCAGATCAGATCCTGCAGTGGATAAATTGTACATTTCTCCCGTTTAGAGGTCCAGCCCTCTTAAGGGATATTTAGGGATCGAGCTCCAGAAGGGATAGAACCCTATTGTTATTGCTGAGGTTTATGATACTGTGATGTGGCTCTACACGGACAATATAATAGCATCCATCACCACCTCCGTCATAAGTGCCCAGTTCCCCCCCCGCTGCTTCTGCCAAATCTGAGAGCGGAGTGCAGTGCATCATAATGAGGGCGGAAAACTGTGAGTTCTACCTCCACGGGAAAATGTACAATACATCAGAACATGCTGGGGAAGATCACCAGTGATCACAAGCAAGAAGGAATATGTTATTGTTGTAGTTGTGTTGCAATATTTGTAGTTAATGTTTTATACAAATATTTGGGTGTTTTGTTTTTCTCATTTTTGTGTTGTTTTTTTAAAAAGCCAGTGTTGTAGAAGTCACAGGCTTCACCGTGCAAATGCAGATGGCACATGGATTTTTATGTGTGTCTTTACGTTTTCCTCTTTCTCCTCAGCAGAGATGTGGATGTTGACATTTCCGTGGGAGGATGGGAACATTGAGCGTGGATGATAAAAGTTTGCTAGAATGATTAAGAAGCTGGAAAGAAAACCGCATGTTCGCACAAAGGTAAGTAAAAAAAAACAAGGGGGGGGGGATTTTGAAGCAGATTGTTCATTAAAGATTCAAAAGTGCGCGGTGTATCTGATGTATGTTTAATGGGCACCTTGAAAAGAGATGAAAACAATTGGTGATCGGATGTGAGCAACGTCCCCCTGAGTGGAGAGAGTGCGACTGAAGGTGAAGACTGAATCGAGGGCGAAGCTGCGAGTGGATTCACACACATGTTGCTGTTAACCCCCGAGAGATAACGTGACCTCTGAGGATTTAAAAACTTCATGTGTGTGATGTATCTGCTTCTATTCCTCAGTGATTATGGTTCATAGGGTTAGTGAAAAATTACAATCTCAGATGGGAGAATGTTCTTTTTGTCGAGGATTTTGTAAATTCTATTATCTTGTAACAAGGTTTTGCACAAACAGAGATTCAAATTCAATTCACACTAGTATATGTACACCATATATCAATGGATTAACTACCCAAAATATAGTATTATGCATACTCAGTTAAAGTATTACATATAATGTAATATTTTCCATGTAGTTCGGCTTTCTCAGGGCTATGGAAAATGGAGGAGGTGAGTTAATGGAGGTGAGGTTTATTGGCCTCACCTTTGGGGAAGCTGCCAAGTCGATGATGCAAATCTTGTCTTGTCCTTAACACTTTATTTTTCTATAATTCTACTGTTTATTATTTATATTTTCTCTCTCATGAAAATGAATAGCTGTTGATTATATATGTGGTTGTTTAAGGAGATGCATGTACTGGTCTACTGAATATGCATTTTATAATATTGGATGTTGGCTATTACAAAAGGAAGGTTGTTTGTCACAGACATGAAGACATACAATATAATGTACTATTGTTTTGTATTAATGAATGTCTATATTAAGAAGTGAGAACAAAAAAAAGACTAAACCAAACGATGTGTTATTCCATCTCTTCAGACCTTAATGACTTCACTGCACTCAGGATTCACTTCGCTGTGAAATCTTAAATAATTTCGTTTAACAGCTGGATGCTGTAGCTTTTAGCTAATGTTGCTCAAATAGGAGTAAATACTGCATTTCTGCCGTCTTCTGCTTCCTCGGACTATTTTTAGCTGCAGAAAAACACACATGTGGTGCACTTCTAAGTATTCTGGAGCAACAGGAAGGAACATGCAGCGTTGACTCAAAACAAACAACCATGTCCATACTCCTCATCATGGAGAACAGGGTCATCCAGTTCCAAGGTGCAGGTTATTTCTGAATGTTTTTAAACCTTGTGGCAGATGGGAAAAGGGTTAAATGAGGATTTGGCTACACAGGAAACTCTTTTTAGTAACATTAATATATTGCTAGTTAATTATTATATATAGAGATTTGTTGGCGACAAGAACCTTTTGAAGTACAACCCTTCAGACGCATGCCTCAAATCTAATCAGTTATTCTGTGAGCGTTTGTGCCAAATTTGACAGGATTCTCTTCAATTGTCCTGAAGAGAAACATTCCAGATACATCACTTTGACCTTCGACCACCAACATCTTATCAGTCCACCTTTGAAAAATTCATTCAAAGTCCTCTAGAGATATCGTGTTCACGACAAACCTCACTCCTCACCACCAAAATTTAATCAATTCATTTCGTACCAAATTTGAAGAAATCCCCTAAAGACATTTTTGAGATATCATGTTCACAAGAATGGGAACGGGCGGAGAGATAACCCAAACACATGATGCCCCCGGCCACTGACTGTCGCCGGCACTGGGGCAGAAAACCTTGATCCACCAGACTCGATCTCAACAGTGGCTAACGTGAAATGCACAAAGGCTAAATACTGAGATTGGACCTCTGGAGTTCTCGTTGACAGATGCCTGTTATCGATTCTGAGGTGATGGGTTCAAAACCTCCAAACAGCAGCTTCAGCACCTTTGCATTCAGTTTTCTCATTGTACGAATTTCTGTTTATTATCGGTGACCACGCAGCTCAGTACATTACTCCGTGTCGTGGCATTAATGTTTGTCTCAGGTGATGGGTTCACACCCCGAGGCATTAGAATGTGTGGCCACATGCAGCTGGAGTGACCACTTGTGATCAGAGCTCGCCTCCCAGCTCTACATGTAAATAAACCCGGAGCCCACTTCATGTTCATGTATGTATGTATGTTTGTATGTATGTATGTGTACAGAGGGGCAAGGAGGTGTGCATGCATTTGAAATAATTTAAGGAACTGGTGGTTGATTATAAAAGTATAGTGGGTCAAAGGTCGTCCACTGAGTAGGTGGTTCTTTAATGTTACCCAGGATGCATTTGTGTTCACAAGGGAACGAATGTGTTCAGAGATCCCACCTGCGCCTGAGGCAGATGTTTGTCTGCAGATACAGTCACAGAGCATCCTGGAGAAGGGAACATGTTAATCTCTCTGCAGGTCTTCAGTGTCAGGGACCGGTGAATCCAAAGTGTTCAAATCCAAAACCTCCACCAGTTGAAGCAGCGCCGGCTCGATGGCCCAGTCGGTTGGAAATGTTAGATTCAAATATTGGTTTTGCTCCCAGAAAATACGTCTCCCTGCACAGACAATACATTTTAATGTGGGATTAGATACAATCCTGCTGGATGAAACACAGGGTTTGGTTTGCACAGATAAAAACACTGCGTGGGACTGAATCCCAGAGAAATGCACCGACTGAAAAGGTCACAGATGGTTCGAAGGCTCCAACTCAGGCGAGTGTGTGTGTTTAATGCAATGGCAACTCTTCATGAATAATTAAAACAATAGACACTCGAGGTGAAGTCTGTTAACTGAAAAGAAACTGTTAAATCTGGAGTCTGTTAGATGATATATGGGTTTATATATAATTATATTCAGCTTTATTTCAGACACATCAGTACATTATTTAAATGGGAAACAATAAGACAGACATATGATCATCATAATGGGGATTAAAAGACTTGTGTCTTGCAGCTGGGGCCTGACTCACTACATACTTGTTCATACCCTCTTAAAAATGTTAAAGTCAATCTGTGAATTTATATTATTAATTGTATAGATTTTAATTTGTATGGTTCTATTGTTTCTTATCCTTTTTGTAAAGCACATGTAGCCAACATTAAAAGTGCTCTACAACGCTTATTATCATTAATGTTATTTCCACCATTACCAACAACAATAACAATAATAATAAATGAAATGTGCATGTTGTTACTCGCTCCTGATGATGTGACCCACATTTCTTTCTTTATTCACTATATTGTGAATAAAGAATAAAGAAGGGTTTTATGAATCCTGACAACACGCCTTTTGAAATTTAATTTCATTCTGCACAATAAACAGTAGCTAGAACATGAGGACAAAAGACATCTACCCTTTAAATTTAGTCCATAAAAACTCTAATAACATGTGCATGCTGTATAATTTCGAAGGCTACAAGGTTAAAATCATAATTAATGGCTACAGGAAAATGATTTCAATATTTCACATGACAGATGATTTTTCGTTCTTCGGGGATGAAGCAGATGCTGCTCGCCTCTAAAGTAAAAACAAATACGAGATATGACTGTGAAGCGAAAGCAGCAACTTCCCTTTACAGAGACGTCTCCTCGCAGTCGTTTAGTCAAATTCAGGATCTCTGCGCCTCTCATGTGCTTCAGGGACACGTACTGACACCATATTGGAACAGCTTATTACTGAACTTATGAGAGCTGAGGGAACAAAGCACTGAAGGGGACACGAGGCCTAAATTGGAAAGAAAAGAGTATCTTGTATAACACCGCAGAATGAAATAAAATAAAAATGATACAATAAACTTTGGGGAACGAGGAGATGTCGGCCGCTCTGCGAATGAGAAGTTTACATCCGTCTGCCGAGGTCTCCGTGGCCTGGAAAAGCCAGTCTGAGCTTTTCCTGGTGGGCTCCGCTAACAAAGATAAGGATATAATGTTGAAAATGGCTGACTTCCAAGAGATGAGTGGAGTAAGCTCCAAGCAGGAAGATGTGATTTAACGGGTAAGTGTGAAACTCGGGGAGTCACTCACTCCCGAGGCTGCCTGGTGCTGCCGCGCTCGGAGGACGGCGAGGGGAACTGGACATAATGGCTTCTGTCATGCGACGGGGGTGCAGAGGCACTTTGACTATTTTCATGGCGTTTAAGGTTTTTTGGTGGGAAAACAGATTTGATTTTTATTCTCTCCATCGTTAAACGGAGCTGATGCTGTGGTGCAAAAAGCTTCTCGTGTATCACGTTGCTTTTTCATCTCCTTTCACTGAGATTCTTTGTCCATTTTTTCGAAAGAATCCAGTTGGGACCCATAGGTGTGTTGCAGAAAGATTAAAAAAGCCCCCTGGAGACTCACAGAGGGAAACTGTTCTCTGGCTCATAGGTACGCAGCCTCAAACCATAGTAAATGATGTTAAATTAGCTTATCCTGCTGTGTCCGTGCATGACCGCTTTGTTCTTCATCTGCAGATCCCGTCCTCACAAAGTGGCTTCTCTGCCACTGCAGGATTTTTCACGTGGGCAGCGAAATGCAAATCAAATTTCCATTATCTACAAATCAAAAGGTCTGTTTATTTCATGGTTGGCGTTTTTGCCTTTGTTTGCAGCAGGGCGCCCTCTGTGTTTTCCGGCCCAGTGCTCGCGGAGGAGCAAAGTGTTTTATCCATCAGGCTTCACAAATACTTCCTGCACTTGATCACAACATGAAAGACTGAGAGGTCTCCGGGCTAAGTGAGGTAAGGGAACTTGAGTGAGGGGGAAAACCTTGTCTTGTCAGCACTGGTAAAAGTCTGCAGCTTTCTGAGAGTGCAGTGTCAGTCACTGCGAGGCACAGCTGACAGGGTCAACTGATCCGTTATGCAGTATGTGCACTTTTCAGGCAGACCCAAGAGATGTGCCAAGGGTAGCTTAGGAGCAGCCTCCCTGTTCGCAGGACTACCACTGACCTCCAAATCTCATTTGCTGTCCCCATTGAATTCCAGATATGCTCTAAATACGTCAGGCTATAGGTGGGCGTCTTTCACCTGGAGTCAGCAGAACAAGAGGGTTGAGAATGAACGAATAACAGCAATAATAGCATATATTCTTTTTGTCATGAAACAGCAGAACTTGACATTTGATATTTGTTTAACCTTTACTTCGAATTAATTGAATGGACCTTTGTGGAAAACCAACTTTTGTATTTCTGCATGGAACTCCTGAGCCCTGAGGATTTCTTACCGGCTTGGCAGCTCAGGGCACGACTCAGGTGTGTGTTCAGATGTGTGGTAGCATCTTCCAGAGGTAGAGCACAGATTCTGCTAGAGCATCGGTTACATCTGTCACTGGAAGAAGAAGAACAAGAAGAAGAAGAGGACGACGGAGGGATATTTTCCTTCTTCTCCTGAGAGGGAGGGATAGTCCCGTCCAATCACCTGCCAGCCTTCCCACGCCGTTAAAATATACATCTGGAGCATAAGGTTATAATAACTCTCATGAATAAATCACGCCTGGTCAAAGAGCTCAGCTCCTGCAGCCGGAATCCATCCTTGTTTACAGACAGGAAAAATTCCAGTGGAAAACTGTCCCCTCTACTGTACTGCTCTGGGTTTACAGTTACATTTAAGTGGGTCAAAAAATAAAGTTTTGGGAGCTGAAGTTACCAAAGGCTTAAAGCGACACACAGGCAGAGGAGGAGGAAGGCAAACAGCTTACTCCCCTATCTGTCTCCACTCTCTCCCACACTGGATTAAATGGAGATAGGGAAGTTGGGCATGGAAATGGAATGATTTATTTAAGACAGGTCGCTTCACCAGGAGTAAACACAGTCCGTGGGGGAAACCCTTTTTTCTCCTACACCGCTCTCTCTCTCTCTCTCTCTCTCTCCCTCCCTCTCTCTCTGTCCTTCACTCATTCCACATGCACACACGTTTTACATATTTCAGTAGGAGAGAGGTAATAGAGATGCAACCCAGCGCACGATGTGACACGTCCTGATGAATGCGTCTCCGCTGCCGTTAGTCATCTCAGTCCGACTTATTTACCGTCACCGTGATTCATTTCCATGCAGTCGTGTGCCGTTAAGGTTTCATCTCTTTGAGCGCGTGCAGCTTAATGTGCCTCTAATCAAAATGAAGCCTGTATAGATATACAGTGACACCTAATTTGGGCAGATGATTAAAAGACATTCGGCCTGGTCTCTAGGTGTTGCATGGGGAGGAATTTTTACTCCAGCAATGTTTATTTTCTTAATTACTGAGGTTTCCTCTGGAATGGAAGGCCTAACAGTACCTAGCAGCCAGTTATGAGAAGAGCAGGGGCGGTGCAACAGGGGTGGCAGGGATCATAGAAAACCCTCGTTTCTATGATCTACTATGTCTAGGAAACTAGACCGTTGTCGGAAATGTCCCTACCAGCCCCATTCCACCAGATTACTGCAAAAAGCTTCTTAACCTCAAGATGTTTGGTAGATTACTAGAACGTGTGTATCTTGTGCGTACGAATGAATTTTGATAATAAAAGAACAATTTGAAGATTGGAATGATTCCTGTGGGAGGTTCGGTTGAGACGCTCCTGGAAGAAATGGACGAATGACTCACACTGGTATTTATATTTATATTTCATATTTAGCAAATGTCAAATTGATGTTTTGGTTTAGCCGGCCACGCTGCGGTGAACCAAATTTCAGGCTTGGAAGTCCAGAGAACCTGTAATTTCAGTGTCATGCAGTGTTGTTGCACGATACAATGAATAACCCTCAGAAAACTACTGCAGCGTGTCTCAGAGAGAAGTGGAAAATGTCTTTAAAGTCAGATGCCACAAGCTGTTTTGGTCCAGGACAGATCAACGCAGATATAAAAAGCAAGATGCAGACGTCACCTGCTTCTTTAGAGCTCAAAACACAAGAAGAGTCAGCGATGACTGGCTCTGCTTCACACCGCGTACATGCTTTAAATATCAAAGTCAGTCTAATTCACTGCCAGGTACCGGCTCTTGATCGTGACAACTTTAAACCCTTCAGCTCAACTTCCCCTCACAACTCTGATACTCTTCCCTGCTTCACACTCAGGAGACTCCATTCTTCAGCTTTTACCTGTGAGCCGAGGATACTGGTGAATATCTGTCACGGCCCCCCCAACCAGAAGCGCTGCCTTTAGCCTCCTTATCACCAACTCTTAATTGTATTAGAGATTCAGAAAGGAAATTGCAGAGTGTTAATTGGTTTGGTATCTGGGAGATAGGTCGTCCTCCGTTTCCTCGGTCGTTCTCTAATCTCTTTAGGACTGTTTAACTTTTACGTGCAAAGGTCTCATCCTCACATTTAGATCCTTGTCTGAATAATTCATAGCAGCGACGGTCAATTCTGTGCCAAATTCCTTCGTGTTTAAACCCTGATATTGCACTTTTCTGGGGGGCCACATGGGGAAAGTAGAAACACAAATACTTACATTGTGCTTATACGACAAAAATTGTTAGCAAACAGTGATTTATTAATGCATGGAGCGGCTGTATTAGCATTAGCACTCATTCATGTCTTGTTCCTCACCATCGACTGGAGCCTGATATCCACACTCCTTTCAGCCCTGCAGTTTGGTGCTGGGCTGATAAAGCACAGTGGTTATATCAGCGAGTTTTCACTGGGAACAGCTGCTGCTGCTGCTGCTGGAGAAGATGCTGATGAAAGCAGTGAGAGGGAACTGAAGCTGCAGCTGGAGATGGGAGCTGTGAAAACCAAGACGGTCAGACGCTGTTGAACTGCAGGTTCAGGTGATGATTATCTGTGGGCTTGTTACTGTGAGTGACCCGCTGCACAATCTACAGCGCTTCCTGATTCTAACAGTGCAAAGTGAAAACACCAGAGGAGTGCATATCTCCATCGAAGCTGAACACTTCCACACGTTAATGATTTGATCTGAGGTTTAAAAATTAGGAAATGATCTGAAAACCTAAAGATTTAACAGTCCCATCCAGTTTCAACAGTTCGGATGATTTCTCAGAGAACAATTCATGGATCTCGATGAGAAAAGATCAGGCATCTTAAGGGGACTGACATTTACGAGTGTGTCATTTGAGCTCTTATCCCAAGAAATATCTGGATCGAGTGAATTTAAATGTGGTTCCCTCAGGGGACATGTGCAGCAGTTTGTGCTCTACTGAGTTTCATTCTGAAAACAGAGCTAAAGAAGCTCAAAGAATAATTCCTGGATCTTGATTAACATCCACAAAGGTCCACTCCTCCATACAATTCAATCAGGGCTTATAGATAAGACAGAACTAAAAGAAATAGAAATAAATGGGAAGATTGGGCACCAACCAATAGTACAAATATTCTTTATATTTCAAACATAAACACATAATTACATAATAGAAGAAATAGACCGCGCTGGGCATTTTGAATTATAAAACACTGCAGCAGCTTCCTGTGGCCACAGTCGCTTTACACTGTCTGGATCCAGATCGTTATTATCACTCGAGAGATGAGAGGATTTCCTGGAAACTAGAGGCAGAAGCCACTCAACAGTCACACACCACCACCACTACTGAAGCTGCCAAACTGCAAGACTCTCTCTCTCCCATGCACAGCACTTCCTTGGTTATATGGTTAAACCCGGAGCTTTGCAACGAGCAATTACCAAAGCACAGGCAGCGTGCAGACGGCTCGTAGGGTTCGGTAGATAATGTCCTTTTGAAAGATGTCAAGGACAGCCGGGAGGTAAGAGACCAGGCAGACCAACAAATAAACTGACTGAAGAGACAGAGGGAAGTTGCACTAGATAGGGGAGAGGCGTGAAAAAGAGCGAATCAGGGAATAGACACACAACATGCAACTAAAGCTACGATCATTATAGAGTTTAAAAGGTTTAAAACCTTGATCAGCTTTCAGCTTTGAAATACTATATCAAAAGAAGAGACATATTTATTCATTAATAAATCAGTGCTGTTTCTAATAAATAATCCCTATTTGCTGGTGAAACTCATTTGAAGCAGCTTTTACTCCAGTGAGCAGCTTCACTTTAGCAGTTTGGGAGTAAGAGCTGTTCTCAGAGCCTTTTTTTTTGGGTTGTATTGATTCACTTCTGCAACATTTTTCAGCCTCTCTACTTAACAAGCCTGTTTCTTTCTCTTCTTTATTCTCACTGAGCTTTGGTTCTCAGCCTGATTGCAGCCTCACCTGACCCGGCAGGTTCCTATCGGGTCAGCCTCGGACTTTTCTCAGGATTAATCACATATTATATTGATTGTGGTGTTTTTTTTTCCTTAATCAGAGAGAGAATCTGTGTGAGGAGCACATCTGTCTTCTTGCTGCAGCACTGCCGAACAGAACGATGCTCCGCAGCTTTCACTTATGCATCAATATTGGGAACATAAACGCAGATACAGTTGAGATGAAATGAGGAAACAGGAACGTTTACTTTGTTGATTGTATAAAGATGGACGACAGGTCTCCACTCCCCCCCGCTATCCAGAGATTAAGCTCTAAAATGCTGCCATCTTGCTAATAACATGTAAAATTTAGCCAAAGTCTTTGGAGGAGCAGCTCGGGATTGGATCTGCACCAAACTGCAAACATTCACATGATATCTAATTGCTAAATATGCGTTCTTTTCACTAAGATCCATTAATTATTCTCAGAGGAATTTACAATAATAAAGAATGTGGAAATATAAAAATCTTCCAAAAAGTTTGTAGAAATTGGTGCTGTAGTTTTTGGTGTAATCCTGCAGGGAAACAAATGCAGATGGAAACATTGAATAAAAACCAAACTTATTGGAATAATAAACACTTGAACAAACATTTCAGAGTGAGCTACTAGTGAGAGAGTTCCTATGTCTCATCCACTAACATGGAGGAGGAAAAAGTTTATGACCTATTCTGCACCCTGCCACCGGGGGGCTTTAGCCCTCATGTTGTCCATCTTTATACAAAGTCTATTTAACATTTGAAATATTTCCATAAAATGAACAAAGGCTCCATATCAGTATCTAATGGTAAATATACATGTCAAGCTCTTCACGTGAAGCAACTGAGTCGGGACCTGAGTCGGGGATTTAAACACAATCCACAGCGCTAAGTGTGGAGCCAACGACGACTTTAACCGTCCACGTCCAATTACACCCCCGCAAAGTGTGAGTCAGCGGCAGCTCCGAACGCACAGCTGCTCTGTTAGATCTGCATTAAGAGCAGCAGCCACCACATCAGCACACGACCGAGTGAACCTGCTGAGTCACGGCTCCGGAGCCTGTAGAGCTGCAGCGGTGGGGAGGACAAGCTAACGCTAACAGCTTGCACTCGACAGACGACGGTTAATGACATAATTACCGGGTCCAGATATAGTTTGAAGCGATTTGGCTACACCGTTACCATCGCAACACCAGAGTTTCATTAACTACTGTGTATTATTTTCCATATATTGTTATATGTTTACCAAACCCTTTTATTTCAAGTTCTCAAATGTCAAAATATCTTATGGCTGTACAAATTAAATAGATTGTATTTAAGTTGCCACTTGTTTCATGGAAGCAGAGACGGTGTTGACTTGATAAACTTCCGATTAACTGAGTCTGACCGGAGTCTTGTGAACAAGCAGAAAGTTTAAAACACCCACACACTAACTTAAATCTTTTTAAGTACATTTACCTGAGATTTATTTTGACAACTTGTCGTCTAATCTGCTTCATATTCTGACTTAAAAACTCCAGCAAGCAGCTCATCCGTACTTTTGAGTTACAGGTTGGTTAATGTCGAAAGCTGAAAAGAAAAGAGTTCATTTTGGGAACTGTGGAATCGTGAGACTCCTGAATTTAAGATAAGTTACGATTACAAATAAATAAATCTGCTGCTGCAGGTTCGATTAAATCGTTCCACTTTAATCATGATTTATTTCCCTTTACTAGAAAACACCACTGACGATAATTCACAGGTTTTTGCGCAATTGATCAGCGTTCTGTCTGGAAACAAGACTCCTCCACCACCACAGCCCTGTTAGATCTAAATGGAAATCAGTGAGGGAAACACACCAGGATTTAATGCAGTTAGATACTCGTTGTGTGTATCTCTACACAAAGTGCAACTTTTGTTGGGAAACATTATAGTTTGTGTAAACAGAAATCTAAGCATATAAGTAACCACACGTTTATTTATACCTATACTGACACAACATGGAATGTGTGGTTGTGCAGTTAACACTTCAAGTGTATAAAATAAAAAACTGAAAATTACAGGTTATGGTGCTAAAAGTGAATCCACACTATAAATCTGAGTTAGGGGATTTCTATTATGGGTCCAGCAGAATTGCAGAGGTTAAGTGCAATCCAACATTCTTACCACACACACACAAACGCACACAAACACACACTCTGGGTAAATATGATGTGGGAACCATGTATTTCCCCAAAATAGAATCTAATTTGATACAATCTCTCAAGTGCCAATCAGCCTTAACAGCAGAGTCTGTACAGTGCAGCGTTCTGTGAGCATCACATGTCCACCCATTCCACCAGCCTCCTACCACTCGCTGAGTTTCCAATCTTTGCACTCTGCTGCTACGCTAAGTGAGTGCTCTCTTAACGGTAAAAGAAGCCTGTAGGGTGTGTGTGTGTGTGTGTGTGTGTGTGCGTGTGTGCATCAAGGGGGCATTTATTTGTGTTGCACCGGAGGGAGCGTGCCCTCTTTCTCAAAAGACCTCACAGTTTAATGGTATTGTGCTCGGTGAATGTGAGACAAGACCGAGAAATGAGCCGTGAGCAACCCCACAGGTATCGCTCCTCCTTTTCCCTGAGCGGCAAATACTGCTTCTGTGAAACGGCAGTGAAGCAGAAGCCTGAAAATATATATATATAAAAAAAGCACTATAGCATATGTGCACGGTAAATAGGGTACGGTTATTATCACCGATGACATAAAGCTGCAACCATCCTTTTCACATAATGTGCAGGGACATGGTTGAGTCATCTGGAAATATTGCACTTGCAAGAAGTATTATGGTTATTTCTGGATATGCTTGATTCTGACTAACGGCCACATTGAAGAAATCAAGTATGAAAAAGAGGTGTGGGGGTCACATGCTGAGATTCGGGGCCACAGCACGTCACCCCCCCCCGCTCAATCAAAACACGAGGTGAAAACCCACAGTCGAGGCAGAGAGAGATTTTCTTTTTTCCCAAAGAAAGTGATGCAGAGCAGCCACAAGACATTTTAGTAAAGGGGGCTCGGCCTCAATCACAGAGTCGCCCCGCCGGTTCCAGAACACGTCGGAGAGACATTCATATTCCTGCACGCCCACCTTTTGATTGAAAGTAATAAGTTCGTGCCCCCTTCTCTCCGAGCCGCGCAGTCACTCTGGCTGACAAAGGAAATCACAAACTGAGGTGGAAGTATATCAGCCGAGTCGAGGGGAAGTGGGTGTAAGCGGCAAAAATTAAATTAGGAATTTAAATCAAACGCTTTTCTCGCAAAATAACTCCTGAAGCGCCTGGTATATCTCTTTTATTTCCACAGGCAAAGAGCCGCACGGTAATTGCAGCTTTGCTAATGGATTGATCAGCGGCCCTTTAGGGAGGCATTAACGTGAGAGATGATGGTCTAGTTGTGAAATTGCACAGTCAAACAATAGATTTCATTCGCCTCAGAAAGCTACAGGGCGCTGCAGATGTAAGAGCAGCATTATAATGTGCAGAGGAGTCTCAAACAACACATTATTACTACTAACATCTGTTATTATGACTAAATTACACCTGCTCCACAGACGTCAGGCTGAAACTTACTCGTGGTGATAAGTGAAGAAAAATATATAAATATGTCACCTTACTTAATCGTGGGGGATTCGGTCTTTGTGACGAACACCAGCACAGGAAATATTGTTAGAGACAGGAATGGATTCGAAGAAATATATATATATGCAATTCTTGGAAGCGAATGTTCCAGAGGCAGTGGGGGGGGGGAATAGAGATAGAGACTGGAAGGAGCACAGCCACCCTTTACACAGTGCACCTTAAAAATAACCCAGGAAATATACCAAAAAACAGCTTGTTGAAGTTTTACACCAAGTTTCTTGCAGTCTCCACAAATAAAACTGAGTTAAAAGTGAGAGCAGTGAGTTCAAGATGCAGGTTTTTATAAATTGAGAGGAGTAATAGACCCACTGTTGCCGGGCATAAAGAAACATTTTCTGACGTCTCCCAAAGCGAAACGGTAATAAAGATGGGTTATTTTGCTATTTTTCAAAAAATTTAGCAAATCAAGCAAATTGGCATCAAAGTGTTTAATATTATAAGATTAGTTTTGAGTTTAGAAGAACTTATTATTTCCAGTGTTTGTTTTAACATCACAAATCCACATTTCTTTTCGTTTCCACTTTTAACCTCTCACACACATGCTTCTCGATCCATTCACAGATATGGAAAGTTGTAATAATTCATATATTTAGTTGTTCTCTCAGAAAGCCCGGACGATCACGCCTGGATGACGGAGAGCGGCAGAGCAATCACACAAGATTGCAGTCGTGGATATTGCTAAGTAGCGGCACACACTTCAACCGAGTCTCTCCTCCTCGGGCTTATGAAACATCCGTCCTCTGAGAAGTCGTTCTCTTTTCCTACAAAGGCCTCCACGACGCATTTAATCATCTGTTGTGTTCGAATGCTTCTTGCACTAATGTCTGCAAATAAAAAGCAATCCTGTTCCCGTGCACAAGCGACTCCCGATGCTGTTTGTTTCTGCTCCGCCGGAGGAAATTAAAGTGTACAATCTAATAAAGGGATCTGCTCAAATGAAGAGAGAGAGCTCCACGGTGCATCCGTCTCATTCTACCACCGTGCTGTCTGGTAAAGACAAGGAGCACTGGCTTGGGAGCGCAATTAATTACACCACCATACTTTCCCAGAGGGAGAAGCTGAAAATAAAGTTTTGCTGCTGTGTGTGTGTGTGTGTGTGTGTGTGTGTGTGTGTGTGTGTGTGTGTGTGTGTGTGTGTGTGTGTGTGTGTGTGTGTGTGTGTGTGTGTGTGTGTGAAAGAGAGCACCTCTAATTCGTTATGACCTATAGGCGCAGAACATTTGGAGATTCAGGTTTCATGGCCACTGAACGATGTTATGAATCAATCTGCCTGATCTGTTCCACTCATGATGACTTTATAGACTTTGTTTTTTTTCTTTCCTTTATTATTCATGAGCGCAGATCTACAACTGTGTAATGAGGACGAGCGTAATGAAGATTTTTTTCTAATGCTGCGTCGGATTTTTCTCTCACATGCACCGAGGAGTTTCTGCTTAATTACAGATCTTGAAAGTTTCTGGATATAAAGACGGTCGTTGACTGTTTTATTGGCCCGACCAGCTGCAGGGGGGAGAAACAGGCAATATGTGTTTTGCAGGATTCGGTTTGGAGTCATTATACCAGAACGTTTGCCGGCTCTATGACTCCCTCTGCACTGACTCCATCCAACTGGCCTGCAAATGAAAAGCATCTGTAAAGGCTTCACGAGTTGTAATTTGGTTCACCGGCACCGTCTTGAGAGCGGTTACGTCGACTACAGGATCGACGGGTCCCCAGAGTCCGGGTGCGAGCGGCTGGTGAGGCCTGTAGAAGCTCGTTTTGTTGAGCTGCCTTACGTGCAAAGAGAGAAATGTGTGTTTCCAACAACAAGAAACATCAATGAAGTTTACGAGCACCTCGCAAAGTCTCTCCTCACTTCCTTGAGTCTTATTTCCATCTTGCACGTCTTGAACTTTTGCCTCCATCATGATTTCCGATTATTCGTCCGTTTTGTCTCCAACGATCACAAATACAGACAAAATGAACACACAATACCATTTCTGTATACGTATATCTAACATTGAGAATAAATGAGTCTTCTACTCCTTGAAGAGGTGGGCTGTGGTTGGGTATCGAGTTCTGCCTGGGTCGAGAACTCAAAGGGTTCAATGACTCAAAGATAAATCCTTCATCCGGTCGGCTGGAACTTGGACGAGAGTTTAAACGTCTTGAAGAAACACAAACAAGTCCAGTTTCCATTGTGCACATTTACTCCTGGAGAATTATACGACTCTGATGAAGGAGAATCTAAACAGTCACATCTATGAAAGCCTCACTGGTCCCATGAGCTGAGACCAGTAAGGATTTTCTGTCCAAGACCTTCAAGTGTGTGATGCATGGTCTTTCCTCGGCAGTTAAGATTGAATCTTTATCAGATTAGGAATCAAGACAGAGGGGAGAATTATAAAAATACTGAAGGCACTAATTGGCTAATACTCAAATGTCAACACATCTAATGTTTGTTAAATAAAGTCGTCAACTCCACATTTCAATTCATTAATATGCACGTATATGCAGTGGAGTATGTTATGCTCACGATTGTACTGAGTGAACCACTGTGGTTAATATTGATAACGACTCCCGAGGCACTGGGACCAGATGTGAACACGTGTTTTTTCTAAATGCCCATCCTTCGGCTCTTTACACACTGGTTGTGTTTATGCAGATTCGACTTTCGTGTCGATAGATTTCTTGAAACTATTTCTTTTTGTAAACTTTTGCAGCATATTGTAAAGTTATCGACCAATCGCTGTTATCTTATATAGAACTTATCTCACACAGTAGAGCCAGAGAGTTCCTTTAGACTTCAAACTATTTACAGAGTATTTTGCATTCGCTCCTGTTGTGTAAACATTATTAGATATTCATTTGAAAATGAATTACAATGTTATTGTGTACAGATGACATGCAGATTTATTTGAGCAAATATTCAAACACTGACACATGATTTATTTGTTCTTGCTTTCTTCCCCCTCACTATTATTAGGGGTTAATATTTCATGTGACACTTTGGAAAATTGGTTTTGAAAACAAAAAGATGCTGATATTACTTCCACCAGGAAGTTTATATTTGTTTGTTTGATTTTCACCAAACTAGATGGAAGAAACTATTACATTTAAGCGCAGATCTTGGGCGGATCCAGGAATTTTAACATTATGGGAAGTTTATGACATTTCCATACCAGGGAATAATTCATGGATATTGATGGAAAATAAATTAAAGTTTGGGAATAGTTTGTTACGTTTGTCCTTTTATGAACCCTTCCGTTCTTTCATAATGAGGATTATGATTTCATGATCTGCTTTGTTTTGTTGTCTCAGCTGCGAGGCTTGATTGAATCTAATTGGACGGTTGCACCTTGGTGGAGGTATGTGCTCCACTCTGTGTCATTTTAGTTATTCTAAGATGTCTCGTTGACGGTATGGTGATGTGGCAGCATCATGCTATGGGAGCACGGCATCTCAGCAGCCAGAAAAACAATGTGACAGAGGCAGGAAACACACAGAGGACTCAGAACAGAACCTGAGAACACTGGCCTCGATGACGACTCCCAGCAGCAGCCGGGAGGGAAACGCCGGAGTGGCATCAGGGTCAAGTCCCCGTCTGTGGCCCAGCGGCCCCCGGCCAAAGCCCGGACTTGAACCCCTGGAGAACATCTGTGAGGAGGCTTGAAGATGGCAGTTCACAGACGCCTCACATCCAGTCTGACGGAGCTTAAAGAGGATCTGCCGGGAAGAATGGGATAAACTTCCCAAATCCGCGGGTGCTAAGCTTGATGAGACGTATTCAAGGAGAATCGAAGCTGTGACTGCTGCCAACCGGGCTTCCACAAAGTCGGCTCTGATTAATGTAATTTTCGGTTTTAAATTTTTAATAAATCCTCATGCATTTGTAAAAACGTTTTCACTTTGTCACTACGGGTTATTGAGGGAAGATTGATGGGCAGGAATGGCAGTTTTATTGGTTTAATATCACATCTACAACTCGGTAAAGTGTGCAGAACGTGAAGAGGTCTGAATCCTTACAGAAGCACCGAGTTGGGTTTGCAGCGATTTGTTATATAAGTGATTTATTAATCATTTCCTGAAATAACTGAATAAGAATCCACCTGCATCCATCACGCTGCAAATTCTTTCTATGCAACCAGGAGAAGGAGAGATGTTCGGTTTGTGTTTTGTAACTCAAGATATCGCATATTAGAGTTCAAGCAATAATGGATTTTTTAGGGAGGTATTTTAATGAGAATTTATCAGATGAGATATTCAGTTATTAACAAAAACACATAAATTATTCGGATCATTTAAACCTATTAGACACAATATGATAACAGAGTTATTCAAACACTGTTTGAAGAAAACCTCATGTTCATGAACACAAAATGTCTGCTGGTACTTAGGGGGCCATTATATTTGACACCAGGGTAATTCAGTGTCAAATTCTGACACAAAACCAAAGTACCTCAGATCTTAATGAAATTCAGTCTCCTGGTCCCATGAGAAGATCATGGAGCCAAGATCTCATGTGTCTTGAATCCTAATTGAGGGATATTAATGGATTAAGAACTTTTTTGGGGTGAAACTTTGACTCGTCAAATCTTTCTTAATATGAGTCATTACAGATTTTTACAATAAATTATTGACGGGACATAATCTTGCCACTAAAATCACTGCTGCTCGGCCGCAACTCAAAAATTAACAATAAAAATATACGATAAACAGCTGCCAGAGATATGAGGAGTTTAAAGTAAGAGTCATTTAAATGGAGGTTGTTAAAAATGAGTGAGATAATGAAGCACAGTCACAGTAGATTCATGGTCCGAGCGTTATTTCCACTTATCATGAATATCTTGTATAATTTCCTGACTTTGACTTTAAATATCAGAGAAACACCCGTGAAGAGAACGTCACATTACTCGTCAAGTCATCGGAGAAATGAGCCTAAATTATTCTTATTATTATATTCAGAATCACAAGAGTTAGGCCCAGAAAGAAATTATTTTGCTGTTTCCACATTATAAAACACAAATTCATGAACAGCACATTGGAGTTGCATTGTGTGTGTGTGTGTGTGTGTGTGTGGGTTTCAAGGATTACTCATGTTGTTGGTACCTACACCAATTAACACCTTATTGGGACATAAGGGAAGACCCTTGGTAAATCGAGGTAAAGATGTTTTAAGTTGAGGGCTAAGTTATGATACTGCTTTTAGTAAGTCTGCAGGAAATGAATATAAGTCAATGTCATGTCCTCTGAGGTAATTGAGACATGACTGTGTGTAGTTGATTAATCTAAATATCATAAATCTCTGAGGGTTCAAAATGTGTTTCTGTCATTAACAGTTCCCACCTTGTAAATATTGTTTGTGTCAATATCCAAGTGCATGCATTGAATATTTAAACTACAATTTTTTGGACATGAACTCTGGAAAATATCCGTATATTGGTTCCAGACATTTTCTCTACTTTGATTTTCACATATGAGGAACACAGCAGGAGATTTTCAGGAACAGATTTGTTTACAACAGGGAAAGTCTCTGGAGCTTTGTGGTGAGCGGTTGCTCCATTTCTTTTTACAGTATATCGACACCAGCATCCGCACCTTTGAAAATCTCTTATTTCCAAGTTGACATCACCGTTTAGTGTATTTGACGTGTGAGGCTCCTCTTCTCTGTCCGGATACATTTGTGTTCTCGTTCTTTAAGGATTTGCGTTTATCGCTTGTTGGAAATGACATCAAGTGAATCTCCAGTCAAAATCCTGTTATATCTTCACATGGGCTCATTCTCTCACTCTGGTCCTGTAAGATCATTTTTCTCAAAATACGATAATTCTAAGCTTCTGGTACTTTACTGCTTCACTCTTACCACTCACTTTACATCAGATATTCAGCTGCAGCAGGAAGCTGTTTTAAAGCAGAACCATCTCTAGGAACTACCTGCTCAGCAGCAGCAGCAGCAGCAGACGCAGTTAGCAGAGGCCTCTGTTGTGAGGCAGCTAAAGAGACATATATTTCCCTCAGGATTTAGTGCGAAGCCAACACAGAGCTTAAGGAGAGCGAATATTGGTCTGAACAACAATGACAGGTTGTAAGGTGAGCACAATCTTACTGTTCCAGCACTATTCCCCTGAAAGCAGATACATTACTGTACAGAAAAGTACCCGCTGCACTCGGAGTACTGCATCTGCTGCTGCACAGTGTTATCATCCTGCCCATTCAATCTGTTTAAGCTGAAATAACTTCAAGCCGAGCACAGCTGCCCCTGCTGAAGAAGCAAACCTACCAACTTTAAAACCCGGCTCACCCGTCCACAGGCGTTATTCATCCTGAAAAAAATAAATAATAACATCTGCATTTAAAAAGGAAACCGTCACAGAGAGAAGCTCAGTTTATTTCTCTCTCGTCATCAAAACTAAAGAAAGGCAGCGATTCCAAACACGGCTCGTCTGCCTCCTCTGCTCTTATCGCTCTGTGCTTTCTGTTTGACCTGTGGGTGGAAAGGCTGAGACTCTTGAAGCTTTAAACTCTGTAATTCATTTTTCTATTTAGAGCAGCAGTTTCCTAAAGCACAGATAAGTCCGGCTACACCTTCTTATAGCATGCAATGATACAGGAGATTGTAAGAAGTTCACAGATTTAGTTTTGAGTTAAGTTGTGAGAATGATGCAGAGCTTGAAACTATCAAACTTTTAAGCCTTTTATATATAAATATATATCATATATAATGAAAAGTCTGTATTGAGTTTTTTGTCAGCACAAACTAATAATAAATATCGAGCCTTAACTCCCTTAGAGCCTCAATCAATCACAAGTGAAAGTTTTGATTTAGATATAAAGGAACATCGTAGGTACTTTATTTTATCTTTAGAGAGATGTTCTAGTTTACTTTTAGATTTTGGCCAATTTATGAGATTCTGATAAAAGTCTCGGCCCGTCTCCTTTGTCCAAATTGCGACTCTGAATTACACCTCTCTTTCGTAGATTACAGTGATTTCTCTGAATCTGGCCTCGAGGTGCTCATGCAAATTGTCGCTGCCCATCCGGCTCTTTGTGGTTCTGTCTCACCCGACCCACACTCGCTGGGATGTTACCCACGCTGTCCTCACAGGGGTTACAGGGGAGCGCCTGCTTCTTCTGTGATGGGAATGAGTTTCCTCTCCTGATTATTTTGGAAGTGTTCAGTCGTCTCGGATGACTTCATCAGAACAATTAAAGCAACACTATGTAGCTGTCACCGAGGGACAGCGCCCTCTGCAGGCACGTGGAGATTTAGTCTGATATTGACATCGTCCCACTGACTGAACTGGAACACAACTGAACGCTGGATATTACCCATGATCCTCGGCTTCATGAACCAGAAGAGCTACAGCTGGATTGAATTCTAAACAATCGAAACATTGCGTTGTTTTTGTGTTGTCGTGTTTTAAAAATGTTGATAATTATAGGCTATTGCATCTTCAGGAGGTGATTGGTTGAAACTGATGCAGTGACACACAGATTTTCCGTTTCCCTGTCAAGAAGCTCAAACATCCCAGTCACCACTGCAAATCCTCTTTTTACTTTTTAACTCTGTCTCAAAGAAAAGTGCACAAAACCCTTTGAACACGTCAATCAAAGGAAACCTCCAGCCTCCGTCTCCTGGGAGTAAATTTGAAATAACTGAACTGACCTGAAACCCGACCTCAGAGCTTCTCCTTTAACCTTATGACTCAACACTTCATGCTGAAGGATGGAGGAAGAAGTACTTAATTAGAGATTCAGACTCTGCTTTTAGAATAACAAGAGGCTGTTGCACCCCGACAGCCTGTCACTCACTTATCCGCTGTAGACTCGTTTGCCTAATTAGGCATTAGCCTCGCTGGTCAGTTTGCACAAAGAAATTTACATCGCTCTTACAAATACACTAATGAGGTGGGGAAACAAAAGCCTCCAGCTCTTTTGGTGAGGAAGAAAAAAACGAGATCTGCTCAAAACTGAACTGCAGAGATTCGGCCGTGCTCCTGAGCCGCTTCCAGACATGAACTGAACTCTGAGGATCCTACAGAATTTCAGTTTTCACTAAAAACAGCAGAAAGGTGCAGCCAAATACTTTAATATGACACAATTATAACTGTAAGACTGAATCAGAACGAGTCTGACAGGGAAAGCAAAAGGTCTGAAACTCTCTGCAACACTCAGAGCTGTGGGAATTGCAGATTCAGGTACGTTAATAACTGTGAGCGACGCCTTCAACAATAGGCACACACCTAATAGCTATCACACACCATCACACCATACGCCCACACACACACACTTCAACTCAATACATACTACCAAGCGCGTCGTAGCGCATACAGCACACCACACACACCACAACACACACCAACACCCACCACACACACACACACACAGACTCACAGAATTACACACACACTATGGCCACCATACCATACTCACATCAAACACTCTATACCTGCGCGCCTTAACATACGATAACGAAGATTCCTAGTTCGACTATCATCTCTCCAACACCTGCGTGGAGATCATATCTCCAACTCAACAGTGTGAAAGACTATCTACGTCTAGAGGAGCTCACTTATATACTAGCGACTTGACGGGACGGTCTAGCGAAACGGGAAAAATATGCTAATCTTGTACAATACCGCAAACAGAGTGTCATCGAACACGAGGGATCTATGAGAGAAATAGAGCACTTTATCACTAGAGAAGGAGTGATTACATGCAATCAGAATTACATCAGTAGTAGTTGGTGAGATAGGTCATATGAGAGGCCAAACAAAACTCTATTATACACCACAAGAGCTACTAATGAGCGATCGAGATAGATCACATTCAGATATAGGCGAGTCACGACTTTAGCGTACACATGATTAGAAATCATCACGATAGATGAGGTTAAGTTTGGTAGACACAATTATTAACACAGGAGATATCATCAATTCTCTATCCTCTTCTCTCAATTAGTACAATCTAATTGAGATCTCTCTATAAATTCTGATGATATCAAGATCGCGGCGCCGTGAGTGTCTCCGATGTGTTAAAGTTCATGATATCAGTATTATAGGAGACAGTATAGGGATGTGTGTGATATAGATTATAGAGTGGTTGTAGGACACATGAGAGGAATGGAGTCAAGTATGTATAGAGTTATGATGCTTGATACTTATATTTAGTTAGACGAGTCTTGTGATCAGTGCACACTGTGTGGACTGGGCACACTTAACAATGTACGTGTGTATCCATCTTGGAGCACTCTGTGTGTAGCCGAGAGACTATAGGCGTAGGTAGAGCGGCACACACAGTATTGATAGTGTCTGATGTGAGTTCTCTTATTATATCAGTGATCTATTGTTCATTTGACTAGTTCATGTGTTGTAGAGTAGATGAGGTGATGATTGTAAGATTGTTTGGTTTACACAGAAGATGTTTTTATTATGTAGTGTTAGGTTTTTGATGTGAAGGAGGCTCTAGAGCGTTGGAGTGAGTACACTCAGTGGGATAAAGTTGAGATTGATGCTCTCTGAGTAGTGAGTCGAGTGTACAGATTAGGTCTAGTGATATCTCACACACTTACATCACACTCTATTTATAAGACGAGTGACAGTTATAGGATCAATCTGACAACATGTACTCTGTCACAGCACACACACACATATCTATATATTTAGTACAGGTGGGTGAGAGGTGCTATCACAGGGGTGGTTGGGGGAGACATAGTTAAGATATAGTGTATGTTGGTATTACTCTCTTGAATCGCGAGAGTATGTTTGGTTTGTTGAGTGCTTTGTAGTCAACGTAAGGTCTGTATCTTTAACTGTTACACAGAGTGTGAGTTTGACACTATAATCCTAGTTCATAGAAGCACACACAGAGTGGAGCGCACACATTAAACAGTCTCTTGATTATTCTGGTTTGAGTGCGAGTGGAGAAATTTACATCTAATAGACACGAGAAAAATGACATCTCTTGGAGAGTAGAGCGAGACTAATAAATAAATCTATTGGAGAGAAGAGTCTTGATAGGCGTAGCGAATGATGGAAGTATATAGATCATGGTTATGTGTGATATAGCACATGATTACGTGATAGTATTTGACAAGACACGTCTCAGATCTCTGAGTCAGATTTACAAGTCACATTAAGAGAGTGACTCACATTACTCTCTATATAGTGTAAATTTGAGGAGTGAGCATATACACAATCTTAGGTACACAAGTTTGGTTCTGACAGGAGTTCGGAGCGTGATGGGGTATGATGATGTGTGTGAGTATATCTCTGAGAGTATGTCTCTATGGTGGTGCGGGGGGGTGGTGTGGTGTGTAGGGGTGTGGATAGAAATAAGTGGTAGAGGTGCAGAGAGAGCATGGGTGTGTGGGGTGTGGTATGGGTGTTGAGAGAGAGAGATCAGTTTTGTGGATTATAGGAGGTGTGACATAGTGTGGTTAGAGGTTTGTGTTTTTGGGGTGGAGGACTAGTGGTTGTGTTTTTGGGTGAGATTGAGTATTTTGTTAGTGAAGGGATTGAGGAAGAGTATGTTGATTAGAAATAGGTGAAATATTTTGATTGGGTTACACATTAAATGTGGAGAGTAGGTAGATATGATCAAGATATATCTATATACTTGATTATACTACTATGGATTACATAACAGTAAGGAGTAGGGGAGTTAGATACATTGAAGTATTGTAGGAGTGAGAGTACTCTGTAAATCTCTATGCATGTTACACATTAAAGTTAATACACATATCGTTGAGATGTGGTTTATTGAGTGCACTCGGGAGATTAACGAGTATAGGGAAGAGGTCACAACAACTTTTGTGGATCACATGTTCGAGTGGGGTACAGAACATGTTTAGGTTAGGTGTTGGGGCTATCGGGTATGAAGATGTGAGAGAGAGAGATACATTTAGAGTCTCATTATATGATAGATAATTGTGATTAGTTGGGGTGTTTTGTAGTTGAGGGGGATTGATAGAGTAAGTCGATTTATGAGGTTTTCATTATGGTGTATATATTATTGTAGATCATTTAATATTCGAGGCTAGTAGGACACGAGGAAGAGAGACACACTCTCTACTTGATGCATATGAGTGAGAGTGAGAGTTCTGAAGAATATAATAGTGGGGAGTGGACAGAAGTTTCATACATCAAGTACAAATAACGTGAAACCAAAGAAAGAAATGCGAAAAATGTGGGAAGGAGTGGTCGAGTAAAAGTGAAAGTGAAAATATTTTTTATACATAATTGAGGAGGTATATATCCTATGGTTATTCGAGCGCACGAGTGAGCGAGCGCGCGGTGGTATGTGTGTTAGGGTGAAGGATGAGGTGTGTGTTTACAGACATTGTACAAAGTAAAAGTTATTAGAGAGAGAGAGCGTAGAGGGGACACAATAAAAGCAATTACATCTATATCTGCGTTTTTGATGGAGATGTGTAGAGTAAGTAAAGTTTTAGCACAAATTTGGGTATATACATTTCAAAAGATAACAGGCTTATCGGATGATACTCAGTATAGTTTGGTTCGGACGGGATGAGTTGTTACAGTTCACGTGGGTATTCCACTGGCGTTATGGTGGCGTGGAGTAATCGATACACAGAGAGACTATAGCAACATTGTGATCATAGTACTAGGTAGGGTTTTGGGAAGGGTTGTGTAAGGAATGGAAAGTAGTTTGGGGGTATGAGTGGGTGTTATAGACAGTGACTGTGGCTAGCCACAAGTATGTGAAGAGTCTTCACACACACAAGACATTTTTACAAGGGAGATCTGCAGTATCTTAAACAACGTCTATCTTAGAGATTTTGCATCAGATGCGCACTAGTGAGAGGTATTAGTTGTATGAAGCGATGTGTGGAGGAGTATGAAAACTGAGAGTCTGCATGAGAGTAGTCAGATGGGTGATGTATCTAGTCGTAGCATGTTAAGAGCACTAGATACACAGGTCTTATTGGGTTTGCTATTCAACACAACACGGAGGAGATGCACGCATGCGATAGATGAGACAAACTGAAGGTGATGTGGAACACATAAGTGTACGTAAATGTGTTTGTGTAGTGAGTCATGTTAAGTAGGTTAGAGGAGTTAGTATACTGAGTCATGTATCGCGAGTATTGAGAGTGCTGAATTAAGAGAAATGTGGAGGGGGTTGACATTGACAATCTAGGATGATTACGCAATAATGGGCAGGTCTCTCTTACGAGAATCAAAGTGACATTAAGGTCTGTATTGTTCCTAGACACAGATGTGTGTGTGTATGAGATGAGTAGTAGACTGGTGACGGAGACGCGCATTGTCACACGCGACATCTTCACACTGAGTCTTCAGTAGGGTACAGATGGAGCATGAGTATATCTAGTGAGATATCAGTGAGAACTCTTTCTTCATCAAAGTTTAGAGATGTAGAGTACTTACAATGTATAGGTCTAGGTCTTATGTAGTGAATGGAATACTCATCTTTTACTGTTTCTTTCATACAGTGAGTCACACGAGAGTGAGTTTAGTTTATTTGGACACGAGTAGACGGAGCGATATGAGGAGTTTATGTTGACATGGCTATACAGAGTAGAGTTAGATTGAGAAGATGTAGTAAGGTTACAAGTTTATAGAGTCTTTCTGGAGACACACGTTCTGCGTCAAACAACGATTACATTGAGTGGAGCACACTACACTCACAGATAGAGGGAGATCTGACAGTGAGACACATGTAAGAGTGTAGGAGGATGTGGTGATAATGTAGGTGTTTGTTTGTATTTTTTGTTGACATAGTTGATGTTGGGTGTGTAGAGTTGAGAGTTATGACATGTGTGTTGGGTATGGGTGGTTTGTGTGTGAAATTTTTTTGTGAGTGTGTGATTGGGTGGGGAGGGGGTGATTATAGGAATTTATGTGAGTAGAGGGGGTGGTGGTGGTGGTTAGTTTTGATATATTATTTTTTATCAGTATGTATGGGGAGACTGGTTTTGTTGTGGGGACTATATATTTTTAGGTATATCATTCTATATCATACATTTAGTGTATGGGATTTACTCGTAAATGAGGTTTTGAGATGTGGTGGAGTTGTATGATGTGTATATTCTATTTAGAGGGGGTGTTTATAGTAGATGTTCTTTAGTGAGGTTGTGTGTGAGTATATATTTTATGTGGATGAGTTATATATATGTGGGGTGTATAGTAGTGTTTGGGATTGTGTTGTGTTTATTGTTTTGAATTTTTTTATATTAAAATGAAAAAAATGTGTATATATTTTATATGAGTCTGGGAGATGAGTGAGTTGAAAAGTTGGCAGGTTCTAACACACTATGGTAGAAGTGTATATGGAGAGGGTCACATATTTATATTTGTTGTAACATATAATGAGTTGGACAATTTATAGTAGAGTATACACTGATTTGTGTTTCACATGAAGAGAGAAGATAGAGTAGGATATTTTTTATCTATATAGTGAGAGTAGTCTAGTAGCTGACTGTAATTGTACAGATCAAGTTTGTGTGTTTACATACAAAGAGAGTGATTTGTATGTTGTTTTACAAAATTTATAAAGCTGGTGGGTGGTAAGAAAATGTGTTGATTTATTTTACAGTGATATAGTTTGTCTACTAAAGTTAGTGCTATCTTCAGTATTGTAGAAATTAAGTCTTCTGATGAGACATCGGATTTAAAGATCTACGAATAGTTGTTAGAGTTGAGAGTTTATTGATCTATAAAATGCCGGACAAGGTGTGATGAAATAATAGTTAACAAGATAGTTTGATTTTGTAGAAGTTTTGTAAATGTAAGAGGGTCACAATGTGATATAAGGGGAGTTAGTTTAATGGAATCTTTAATAAAATGCATACATGAGAATGAAATAATACTGTACTCTTGAATATGAATTGGAGGTATTAAAGGTATTCTTTGCAGGCTGCAGTGTTCTATAGTGCGAATCATTTGGATTTAATGACAGGATAAGAAACAGGCACTGTGTAAATTGAGTTAATTAATTTTTGAGAAATCTTTTATAAGATGTAGTGATTATTAATAGGTATGCGTCACATAGGTTCTACGTTATGAGCAGAGGATCAATGGACATGAGGTTTGTACTTTATATTTGTAACATTATGAGGGATTGAGTTGAAAGATGAGGAACAAGATGTATACATAAAGCATACTAGTTGTATATTCTAAAAAATGGACTAGGCGAATGAGAGGAGTTAGTAAGACACATCTCTTGTGTAATATGGGAGATTGTATGGTGATCGTAAACACTTGATGAATAGTATGTAATATTTATAATATGCTATGAAATAATGTTAAACAATTTAGTCATTGTTTGTAGAGAGTTGCACTAGCGTATCAACCAGAAGGCAATGATAGTGTATGTTACTAATTGGCGATGTAAGGAGAGACACGGTGGAAGAGTTTGTTTGTGAGTAGGGTAGGTGGTCATTGTTTGTGACATAGTGTAATTTATGTAAACACAAGACGTTTTAGGTGAGCAGAATGGAGCGAGTTAACAATATATAGGGGGAGTGGTGACAACAGACGAGGGTAATCTGATATTGTTAAGTTTTTATATTAATATTAAGTACAAGAGTGTTGGATATGGCAAGTGATATTTTACAATTTTTCATATTTATTAAGTGTGAGTAAGAAATTATAGTTCAATTCAGGATGTTAAAGAGTGTGGGACAATTAAAGGTTATTAAAAACACAATACAGTTTGAGATATATGAAAAGGTGAGATTGAATGTTTGTATAAAGTGCTTATGGAGTTATAGATTTTTTTAGGAAGGTGAGATTTGGTTGTTTATTTTCATAAGTAGGAGTAGTTGATGGTATATAATGTGGGACATTTATATAGTTATGCACAGGGCTTATAGAATAACTACAATATTGACAGAATTGACCTCTTACATTAAATAAGGTGGGTTGCTGTGAGGATGTAGGAGGTTGAGATGTAGCGGTGTATTTGTACAGGGATAAAATGTTGAATAGTAATCACACGGTCACTCATCTGGATATGTTACAGTACAATGAGAGGTGAATATGAATTTTGTGATCTTTAGTGATTGGGTTGTAGGATTGTACACGTTGAGGAAGATGAATTAGCGAATTGTTACATTATAGAAATTGGGAGTAAAATTATGTGGATACGGATTTATTTATTTATCTTTTATTACAATGTAATCTATGGCGAATAATATGAAGAGCATCACACATTTTATCATTCGACGTATCATTATATACGTGAGTGTTTCTTATGTAGCTGAGCAATTGCGCTCTCGTTACACAACTAATCACACACACACATTGGGGACGAGATGATTTAAGTGGGAGGTGTGTATTTATAGACCATGGACAGAGAGAGGTTATATTGATGGAGAAAAACAACAGAACATTGACTATAAAGTACAAGAGACACAAAATGAAGTCATTTTTATACATGGTATAGGTACAAGGTAAATGAGTTAGATTGAAGAGGTGAGTTATCAAAGTATCACAGACAGAATGATGTCTAAAGGAAATTACACATTGCTGATAGAGTGATATGATGGAAGGGGTTGGGGGGATCATGTATACAAAAGTATGATTGTTGATTTGTTATACAGGTTGTTACTGTGTGTGCAATTGATCTGTTTGTACATGGGAGAATGTAGAATTTAGTTACGTTTACAAGTGGTTAGGTTGTGATGTGTGTGTTGTGTTTATTGGCTAGTGGTATTTGGTGAGTCAAATGAACGCATAGAAGGATAGTGTTAGAATTCGTGATCGATGGGTAAGGTGAATGTTACTGGTGTGGGTATGGGATACTAAATTATAAGCGTAGTATTATTTATTTTGTATAATGTTATTTGGGTTTTTTGTCTATACTAGTGTAACGTTGGAGATAGGTTTAAAAGACTATTAAGTGTATAGATGTATCTTATATAGTGAGTGTGTTAAATCATTGTTTTGTGATATTAGAAATGTTAGTTGGTTATCACACACGGATTTATTATTTTTTAAGTGTTTTTGAGTTTATGATATTACTATGGGTTATTTTTTGTATTAAATTGTCGAGCGGGTATTGTGATGACACGAGTTGTAATGTTCTCTGTGATGTATTTACACAGCGAAAAAGCATGAGTGTATCATATAGAGTACTGATCTATCAGGGAGAATACATATACATGACGTCATGTGTAAACATGTATGGACCTTGTGTGGGGTCGGAAATAGTCAATGGGTAAGGTCAGATGATAGTCTATATGATTATATAGAGAGCTTCAGAAATTAATAATTTTTCTAGTTATGAAATTTAGGGATAATTTATCGAAGGTATATGGGAAATGATATCAGCAACAAACACACAAGTGGAGCTGATAAAGTAAAATTCTATGCGAGAAATGAGTGCGATCATGTGTTTAAAAAGGTGGAAGGAAGAGTAGGGTTTTTTAATGGTGTGATGTGTTATTGTAAAGAAATAAGTATGATAGATGTTCACAAACAAAGCTTTTCACAGGTAATAGGGGAGCCAAATGATTACTGTTAACACTATGATTTAGCAGAGTTATGTGGGGTGTATTAGTAATATACGACAAAGGATTTAGATGCGTGTTTATACAGCGAAATATAAAGCTGAAGTCTATTAGATTGATAGTTATGTTGCTCAGATTGTATTATTGGAAACAAGATGCATGCCAAGGGTAATCGAACAACATGGGTCGAGTACTCACACGATCACGTAAGAGGACAGGTTTGTAGAACACACAAATAACGGTGCAAATAGCGTGTGAGGCTCGATTCTGAGCTAAAGCAGTGATAAATAAATTATTATGGTTGTTAATGGGGACAATATGATATGGGGGAATGAGGTACAATGTATAACACATCGTGATTATAAGTGGATGAGAATGTCAGAACAGAGTTCAGTGAGTATGTTATGGAGTGATGACACAGGCAGAAGCATAAAAATGGGTGACACAGATAGTTGGAATAATGCCTGTGAGTACACTATGAAGATTTTGAAGAAGGATTGTAATAATGTTAATTATTAATAATAACAGGAACACTCATTATCGCTACGCGAGAATTGTTGAACCAAAGGAGGTATGGAAAAATAAGAGAAATATGGACTGATTTAGGGAAACAGTGTTTTTGAATGTTCTAACATATGACTGACAGATAATTGTGGAATTATAAATTTACTACAGGACTTATTAACTTGTAAAACAGATTTATCTGACATGTAGTATTAGATTGTATCGAAGGAAGGTGGATTATATATTTAAATAAGATATACATGTTAATCACGGTTATTAGATTATTGAGGTATATTGTGTTGAGTAGAGACTGTATATTTTACAATGTATAGCGAAGAACGTGATTGTGGAATTGTACATCGTGTGATGGCACTTCAGAAAGGATGTTAGAAAGCGAATGCATGTGGACACACGTGGTGAATCGTAGGGCTATCGTGAGAGAGTTTGAAAGAGAGGTATGTTGGGGACATTTGGATGAGAAATGGTGGATAAGGGGATGAAATATGTAGAGAAGGAGCAGCGAAATAGGAGCGTGGGAGGATAGTGGAAGAAGGAAGGGTGTTATGGGGGGGGGGGGGGGGGGGGGGGGGGGGGGGGATATAGAGTGTTATGTTAGGGGGGGGGGGGGGGGGGGGGGGGGGGGGGGTATATTTTAGGTTTGGTGATGGTTGACGGGAGCGTAGGATGGGATAGAAGGGGAGGGGGTTGAAGAGTACAGTACGGAAAAAATTAAGACAGGGAAGTTAATGTGACAATGATATGAGTGAGGAGGGTTAAATGAAAGAAGTAGGGGGGGTAATTGGGTAAGGGTGCTTGTTACGGGCGAGCGTGCGCGATTAATGAAGGTAGAGAACGTGTACATCGGAAGGATGCGAGGAAGGTTACCGAGGCCCGGGGTAGCGCATTGAGCGGATGCACAGAAATAATGGGGCAGTGCAGCGGACTCCTCCGGGGGGGGGGGGGGGGGCGTTAATAAGACTAGGAATAATACAAAAAATCTAGCAGATGCGCCGAAAGTGAGCGGGGAGTCTATAACGAATGGTTCGAGGCTGGGATGAAGAAAGGAAAGTAGCGTGGTAATAGTGCGTGGTTTGGCCCATGGCGAGGGGGGGGGGGGGGGGGGGGATTTAAAGGGCTGAAGCGGCTATGAGCGAGAAATCCACTAGGAGGGGGCCGCAAGCACACGAAGATTATGTACAGCATCCGGTAGACATTGGATAATGACGGGGACGGCGTGCAACAGATCAGATGACGCTCAGCAGCGTGTGATGTTGTGACTTTGCAATGGGACTGTCTTGAGGAGGGGAGGGGAGAAAGGGTTGGGGGGGGGGGGGAGGTGGGGGGGAGGGGGGGGGGTGGGGGGGGATGTGTGGAGGGGTGGAGGGGGGGAGGGGGGAGAGGGTGTATGGGGGGAGGGGGTGGGGGGGGGGTGGTGGGGGGGGGTGGGGGGGGTGGGTTGACGGGCATTGAGGAGCGATTGAGGAACGTTGGCTAGAGTATCAAATCAAGCACAGATAAGTCCTAGAGTCAATCGTGACTGGGACGAGCTAAGCGGGCGGGATTTCCAATTATTATGAACAAGCATGTATCAGAGCGTCATGGGAGACCAGTTGTATGTGTAGTAATGGACCCCACATTATAGGAGCATTAGAAATGCGGGAAAAATGATAATAGTTGCGATCGATGTGAGTCAAATGTGTCAGCACTGTGCAGCTCCTACACTCCCTTGCTACATATCACAACATTCCACCGCTTTCATGCTGAGTTTCAATCTTAAGGGGGAGGGAGCGTATGGGCGGCGGCGCAGGCTTGGTAGTAGGATCAGAAACATAATGAGACTGAGGGATGAGGAACCCAGCCACCACCTCACTTCTTAGTGAAATCATAATGTATAGAAAGAGCAGAGTCTGGAGCACTTGGGGAAATAAATCAGAAATTAGATTATTGTCCACAGAATCGAATCTGCTTACTGTTCACCCTTAATGTGAATCGCGCCAGTGCGCCGATATTTGCCAAAAAATCAATTACTCCGTTCTCGGCTCCGAAGAGTACCATTTCCTCAGTGCGCGACAAACCAGTTGCGGTGAGGAATCGCGGGAGTAATGCCTAGTTGATAGAGAAGAACCAATCACGTTAACTTCTCATAACTGAGCGACTTCAAAATTTTACTAGTCACTTGCGGGCGTCGAAAGGAGCCCGCCCTACTCCCTGTTCTACGGTGAAAGACCCACACGAGCAGCAAATCATCCGTACAGTGACACATGAGATATACCTCTCCTCACCTCCGTCTCCTCTTTGGTGCTGCTACAACCCTCAAGCATGAATCTAAGGTTTTGTTTTGTGCCACATGTAGAACAAACAAGAACTGGCGAGAGATACACATCTGTGAACACTAGAGCCATGCATATGCAGTCCACAAACCGACCTTCTCAAATTGTCATACTAGTGTGATTAACACTGCGACGATTATAAGTTCGGACAACAATATCAATTCTCCTTATAACACATTTAGACAAAGTCAACAAGACTATTTCCTGCATCAATTAACTCATATATAAGGTTACTTTCTATAGTCTATGTTTTCTCTCTATCCTACACAAGTCTTATCATAACAATGTAAGAACCCACACATAGCAAATCGTTGAAAATTGCCCTTACAGAAATACTAAACGCTAAGAGTAGCTCATCTCAGTACGCGCGGCTGACTATACACGTCTCCTCCAAGAGGCCCACTTATAACCATCTACAAACTCCCTATAAACTCTCCAATCGATTCTCGCGCCATCCCTACAATGATAGCGCACAACGGGTCATATCAAATCTGGTCCACAAAACTTGATCTGATATGAGGATTATAGTCCATCTAGTGATCCCAATTGAAATTATCTTATCCTCTGGTTCGAAAAAATTAGGTAGAGAATGCTTTCTTGAGGAAAGAACTCCCACTTACATCTACAATTTATTATCCTAGCTACACATAACACACAACACAAGAAAGGGAAGTACACAACACATCACACAACGAACGGATGTCGAGAATGGAGAGCTCTGAAAATATACAATATCTTCATATTTGTTATTTAGAGGCAGAATCAATCAGCTCTCTTTAAATTTCTTAACAACACACATCTAAGCTAAGATCTACCTGAGGATGTTTCTATAAAGTGTAGCTCATGAAATTTGGAGTGCCAACACACTTACATCACCCCTCGCTGGATTGCGTAGTCATGGCGTCTGAAGCTTTCGGTAACTCCTATGGAGTTCTTTGCGAGGTGCAGCGTCACTGCAAGTCTTGTTTTATATTTCTTAAACAGCAGCGCGTGAGAACCAAAAAGATTGGAAAAAGGTGGGGTTGGAAAGCCATTGTCTGGGTAGGCTGGTACACTACCTCCAGCGCGACCTCTGTAGAGAGCTTAGCACCTACTTGTAACACATGCGATCATACTATCGACTGTCACAATTCACAAGCGTAATTTCTACAACCCATCACAAAGCTTTAATCGAACTGCTACTTCTTGACTCTAAAATAGACATTTTACTAATTCGGAAAACTAGTTTTACTGCGACCTCTGCAATCTTGTTTTCCCTCACGCGGGCAAATCTTTAATAGGCGTCTTCACTTTCACATCCAGCGACAGTATAGAGGTCCAGGAATTGCGTTTTTGGATAATGTATAAAAAACATACCTCTCCTATCGCCTACAATGGATAGAATGTTTTACGCTGCAGGGAACGTAAGTCTAATTTGCGATGATTATCTGACTGGAAAATGAAATTATTTACAATTAAGTATCTCAATAAAACGCCAAGAAAATGTTCTTACATGACGTCAATAGACACAATGGCTTCACATTACCATCACGCAAAACTCCTTCAGCCGAGCATGTTTTAGCCAACGTTAGTCAAACAGCAGAGAAGCGGAGAACATTGTTTTATGACCTATCTCTCTACTCATCTCTCTCTCCGCGTCACAGAGCACCACCCCCTCCATGTCTCAGAGTCAATCAAATCTAAACCTTGACAGTTTCCCTTATAGAATCCTTCTCTTGCAGCAATATGTCACATCGACAAGAACGTCTTTCATGTCAATCATCAATCTTCTGCATTCTTCGTTAAATAATCATCCAAGCACTATGTAAACAACAACGTCGATCTGGTACCAGGATCTATCACCCTGCGAGTGCGAGCATCAATCAAACGTCTACTAGCCATCTAATCTTAAATAGCAAAAACGCGGTGTCCACTTTATTAACTTATAACACCATCAGTCTCAAGGCGCCTTATGTGCTGAACAACTGCGGAATCAAGGCATCCTTTTATCTAAGACAATCAAAAAAGAATAGCAAGTCAGATCGACAGATAAGCGAGTAGGATGGAAGGAAATGGGGGGAGTGGATACGTGAGTCACGCAGACGTAAGGGCCAAAAGCGGATGAAAATAAGGGCACCAGAACATAAACAGTGAAACGAAGGACAGAGAAATGTGTCAATGATCGTCTGTCAGATTCAGCAGCCCGAAATCAAGAAAAATAAGACAACTGGGGCGGGGGCGGGGCGGGATGCGCCGGAAATGGAGTAGGGATGTGCGTCAGTGGGCACACAAGAGGAATCATGCGCCATGAGAGGACCGCGCACACGCACCACACACTTGCCATAGCTGCTCAGCCTCCGGTTGGTGCGTCGTGTGAATATGATGTCTTATGCTGGGCCGTGGTGGTGTGTAGTATTGAAGCGTGAGGTATACACATTTGAGCCAGTTACAATGCCTGAGACTGTTCTTTACAAGAGTCCGCATCATACACGGTGCCTCCGGTCTGAACGCTAGGCCGGGTAAACCAGATTCCGCCAGCCGAGCTGTGTAATGAGACCATAGGCGACGGTCTAAGTCACGCGTGCCGCACAAAAAACCACGTGCACGCCGTCTCCCAACTTTATGAGTGTTGTAGAGACACCGACGGTCGGTCAGGGAGGTTCTGGTCTCATTACTTTCTACTGAGCTATTCGTGAGTAATGATGAGGATGATCGAAGGCACATCTTAAAAAAGAAATTCCATCAGAGTCGGTCGCGTTGTCCAAGAAGGGGACACCGAGCGTCAAAGAGTGTCGAATTGGCCGTCCTTTTGGACACACAGTGGAAAAGAGTTAAGACGATGCGTTTTTTTATACCGAAGGGCCGGTCTCGGTGAGATGAATCCCCATTCTTCTACCGATTTCCTATGGAATACCGGTGGAAAATAATAAAAAAGGCTTTCAGTATGTCAGACCGTGATGGAGTGGATGTGCGATGATAGAGGAGTGGGAGTGTGGATGTGAGCGAGAAAGGTAGAGAGTAAAGAGGGATGCGAAACAAATCAGTGGGCTTTCTCTATGGTCTCATCATAATTTCACAAATGTCCCCTCCTCCCTATTCCGGTATCTCGATATACCCCAGTAAATGTTACACCGAACCCTCGTTGCGGGAGGCAATGCAGACACAACAATGGCCATGTTTCGAAATTGTGAAATAACAGAGTACTTGCTTTTCACGTCTCGCACTCTATCTTCAGTCAGATTTCTGATTACACGAGAGTGATTATCAACTAACTCTCCCGCGAGGCGTGCAGAACTGACATAAACGCAGTCTAATATCTGTCGTCTGTGATCAAAAGGCACTATCTAACACGGACAGGCGGACACACATGGACGTTCCTGCAAACTTCTCGAGAGAAACACAGATATACACACGAAGAGAGAGATAATTACATAGCCAGACCATTAAATGCGTGGTTCTGTACAAGTTACAGAAGACGGATGCAGCGGATAAAAGTCTGAGCAATGTAAAAAAGAAAAAAGGACTATCGCGGAGGCTAGTTAGTATCTAACTAGGTTACGCTTGGTGATTCTTCACACGTGGGAATGATATTACACTAATCTGAATAAGTCAACCTGTTGCTGCGCCCACATGGCGAAACGGGATCTCTGTCCGACGCTTATACAAGACTAGAATTATTTTCTATCTTGAAATGACAGATAAACGCGGAATGTTCGAAATGTGCGTTCAAGATCTTATTTTGTTACCAAAAATAGGCGTTAATTACACAAGGTAAAGCTGTCGTGGCATTTTCGCCATTGTCCAATTGTTCATGCCTGCCGCACTATCACCTATCAGTTTGGCAGTGAAGCTCAAAGGCTATTGAAAGGTTCATCTATAACGGACTCAAACGAGTGCGAGCGCAAATCGTCGTGGGAGAGAGTGTGTTCTGTATACATGTAATATACTCCCTGCCACATACTCAGCCGAGAGATGCTAACTTAAATAATGTCAGCGTCCATTTTTATTATACAGCAAAACACTAAAAAACCCTGAGAGGAGAGGCACAGATACGTCGAATGAACTACTCATATCTCGTCGAGACCACGTCGTCGTACACTCCCAGCCGCGTCACCTCGCTCCCGATCGTGTCCGCTAAACACAGCCTCTCGTATACAAGCTTATGAATACAGCACACATACATCACTTTCCTCATCCTGCCCTGAGTGGTTCTTACTATTTGTGCTTCTCTTCTACACCCCGGCAAGCAGCTTTTCAGCCCAAAGCGTCTTTGCCTCGATTTCTAGCATATATCTTCAGCCCTGAGTCCCTTTTAGAGGGATTGGTATGAGAGACGCGTCTTATTGAGCCCGCCTCCCGTCAGAGTCTGCCAGTCCTGAAACACTAAATTCGCCTGTTCATTTATCTCTCATCTTATATAAACCACTGGAGCACCCTCGGACCTATCAGAGACTGCGTGACAGACACGGTGGCTGTGTATCTACTCAGGTTTTCTGAATGTCACCAACAAAATCAATTGGTCAACACGAAAAATTGGCCGACGTCACACACACAACTCTCCTGCAATATGAATCCGTCAATGGAACTTTGCATACATGCTACCATCAGACTACCATAGCATTGTGAGCCCACAGCGCACATATAGCTGCGGAATTCATGGCAGCCTACTGTAACTCAAAGACGACAAACGAGCAGATCGTTACTTCTTGATACATCACCCCTCATCCGAACTTTTCTCAAACTCCGAAAGCCATCGAGAGTGGTGTTCCCTGGATAGTGTCTGCTCTAGGTTAACTCGTGACCGGTATGCATGCCTAATACCTATTGTAAGCGAGCCTCCAATTGAGATATCCTCTATAGACAAAAAAGACATCGTGAACTAGAGAGCGATATGCAAAGAGTGTGACACCGAACACAAGAGCATCTGCGCCCAGTCTGCTGGTAGATACAGGTGGAACAAAACTCACGATCAATACTGTCTTCTAGATTCGGCTACCCAGACCGTATATTCACGCGCAATTGTATTCACTTTTTGATGGTCAAATAAATTATTTTTTTTACGTTCCTCAACAGTTTGGATGAAATAATTATGTTGAATGACAAGACTACCACCCCCACGGTAAGCGACCTCACATAAGATAATGAATATTTCTCATCTGAAACCGAATTTGTAGATTTTGTCTTAAACAGTGAACAGCCACAAAAGGAGCGAAACAAACTATGGTATTAGTTAGACACGCCACATCAAATACGTGCAGCGAAACAACACAGCAAGTAACATCTCCACATACCATAAACCCCTCAGAGTAAATATTGGCAACTACATTCGTTGTCCTTACCTCAACCCCAAGGGAGAATCATCTGTTAGTTCTGTCCTTTCTGAGTAATGTTCTATGTTTGTCACACCGAGGGTTCGCTGAGTGAAGTATGCATAATGTTCTCTTGAGTGGTTAATCTTGTTTGATGACTCTGTGTGGTATTTCACCGTGCAGCCATTTTTTCCCTATTAACTATGGGACCTCTTTTGTTCTGTTTGTGCGGGTTACTGAAAGATCCCGAAGGCAACACCAGCGAGAAGCTCTGAATCCTCGGGCCTACTCAATGTGGGGAGTCATTTCCATGACCCAGAATAGATAAAAAACGCAACCAAACAACTATATAGAGTCATCTTTCATGTCGATTCAGCTGCAAA
>CM076716.1:25835147-25856042 GCA_038501795.1 Pseudopleuronectes americanus | reverse complement strand
GGTCCAAGATGAAGATGAAGATGATGTTTGGACGAGTCGTTACCACGTGGTCCCCTCTGTCTGCCGCTGCCGCTCGATCTAGCCCTGCTTCTGTTTCTTGAGGTAACGAGCGCGCTGGGACAACCCCATGGACATCACGTAGCTGTTGAGGATCTTGGCAGGCAGGAGAGCCGTGGTCACCCAGCCCTTCAGATTAGAAATTACATGGTCAGTTGGTGGCATTTACAAATAACAGACGAGCATTCATTATTAATTTCCACACCCAGAGGAGCCACGGCTGTCGAGAAAGGCGAGTTTGTGCTCCGTGTTAAAACCTGTGCTCTTCTTGGAATTATGCATGAGTGAAGTTACATCCTCTGTTTTACTAATCTCTACCGCAGCTGCACCTCCTGAATACAAATCACCCGAACATTTCCATTCCCGCACGCTTCCCCCTCGGGCGTTTTCCGCAAAACAACTCTGAAGATGTCAGTTGCAAAATAAGGAAAACTTATCTCCCTGAACTTATTCACCAGATTTACATTTTTTTTTGTTTTTAGTTTTTATAAAATACAGTATGGGTAAATAGAAGACAGTTTAAACAGCAGCAATAAAATCGCTTTATGTTTTAACTGTTGTGTCAATTCAGCAGCTTCCACAGTGTGGCAGTTAAAACAGCTGATTGCATTCTCAGGAAACCCCCCACGGTTTTTAATCCTCTTCTTAAGTGAGGAGCGGTTTTATGGTTCATCCATTGACTTATTATTTCCACTTTAAATTAATTACAGATAGATTTCCTCTTAACTGTATTATTTCCATTACTCATGCTAATTTACTAAAAAGCTTAATTCTTTTTTTAAATTATGAAAATGGTTGAATGTTGATAAAAACACGGAGGACGTTTTCTACTGGGAGATGACAACAATGTTGTGCTTCCTGGTTTGAAAGTCGACAAAACAGGACACAATTTAAACTGTAGTCTGAACTTTCGTTTGAATTGTTTAGCACAGCCCAAACAAAAGTGGCCAAAATCGTTTAAATGCAGCATCTTAAAGGAGTTTTATGTTTTTATCTTTTTATCTCTTTGGCAATGAATTTATTGTACATAATAATTGGCTCATTACTCTCAGGCATATTTCCAACATCACTAAAAAAGTGTTTGTGATGCTTTAGTCAAGCTTCTAAATTAAAAAGGGGAAATCTGGAAGACTCACTTTTCACAATTACATAATTAAGTCTCTTGAATCTTCCCTTCATGAGCAAGATTTTTGAGAAAGTCATTTTTAAATCAAATCAATAAAGTTCTGGCAGATGAATTTATGATAGATTTCATTCAGGTTTCAATCCACATCATATCACAAAGATTTTGTATGACACTCTAAATAATGATTCCAACATTTGGAGTCCCACACGGATCCATTCTTGGCCCCCTCCTATTCAACCCTTTCCTGTTTCCTCTTGGTAAAATTCTCTTATCCATAAAGATGCCTTCCATGGCCACGCAGATGACACCCAGATCTATGCAGCACTTTCATTAAATGACTCTGGTTCCATCAACTCACTGTGTCGGTGCCTTGAGAAGGAAAATAAAACAAACCACCCCTCTATTAATAAAGATAAGACCAAAAAAAATTCTCGAAAAAAAAACGAGCATCTACTAGTAACAAGTAACACCCACGATAAAAATCTTGATGTTATCTTCGATTTGTATTTATGTTTGAGTGCCCACATCAAAGCAGTGTCAAAATCATAACTCTAGGATCTTAAAAGCACATTTTTAATCGAGACACTTCATACTCAGGCGAGATTTAGAAAAGCTAAAGTGTTTATCTCCTGAAGGCTGAAATACACCTATTACTGGCCTCCCCACTAAAACCATTAGAGGGTTGCAACTCGTTCAAAATGCTGCTACTCCCTTGGAATACAAACCAACATGAGAAGAGAGATGACACAATTCTCAGATTTATGCTCTGGCTGCAATTTAAACACAGACTTTAGTTCAAGGCGTAGGTATTTTCTCCAGGTGACTCAGCACTCTGGACTCAAAACATTAGGTTTGCTGAGTGTAACATCTATAGGGAGATGTCAGATAGTGGTGACCAGTGTTCAAAGTTAGAAGTTTCCCTTGGAGCTACGATACACCCCCACTGTAATGATTTAAGAAAGACATCAGTTTTATGGTATTTTTACTTATCTAAATACATTTTGGGTTAAATCTTGCTTGCATCTTTTGCTTGTTAAACCCCTCGAACAAACTCTGCATAAATAAATGGGCCTTGATTTGATTTCACAAGGGTTTGAACTCATTTTGGTGAGAGTCCTTCCAACTTCCAAATACGTTTAATTGTATAACTACTTTAGGTGTAAAATCAAATTATGTACAGTAAACGTGACAGAATAAATTAAACTTCTCAATATGAGTCAGTTAGATAACTGTCTAAATTAGAGACCAGTAACAGTGGATTATTACTGGGAAACAGGCCGAGCCGAGCTACACAGTCTGAGGAGATTATCAGATCAAAATGACGGACACAGCTCGTCTGCAGCCGGTGGTTCAGTGAAACACAGGGAGGTGAGGGCGGGAGAGATCTGTGCCGAGTTTACCTCATCGACACTGGACTGCACAGGAACAACGAAAGCTTTGTGTTTATGATTTATTGACCTCATGAATATTGTAGTTCATGCTGCTGCTGTTGATATGTATAATAAACACGATCATTGACATTCAGGTCGCACAGTTCAATGGCTTCAAACGCAAGATGAAGAAACTCGAGGGGGGGGAGGGGGGGGGCTTTAAACTGACGGTTCTGTGTGACCTCTGCTAAAGAGACGACGCCTGCCTGAGAAACGGGAACAAGGTTCGTCTCATTTCTGATGCTCTGATGTCTCTACAGATGAAAGAACAGTGTTAGGATGCAGGCAGTGCTGCAAGATGCTGAAACATCCCACTCCATTATTTCAGAGGATGTTTACCTTTTGACAGACGCGTGAGCAACTGTTGACACTAAATTAATTCAGTGAATGGAGATGAGCCGCTCCGAGGCTCTTTTGTATTAAGCCGAGTTGCAGCCTGATGAGGTTGTTCGGTGCCGTTGTCATTACAGACCTCCGCTGCCTTTGATTAGTGCATCGCTGCACCAGATCTAAAACGGCAGAGACACCGGTTGTGTTTAATTAAATCACTCTATGATGCGGTTGGGCTGGCTTTACCTCAAACAGCCGTTCAGGTTGCTGAGAGTTCAAGGTTCATTTCTGTTGTTTTAGGCCACAATAGACTTGAGTGTACAAATGAATAATCGTCCTGCAGCTGAGGCACAGTCAGCAGCTCTTGAGTCATTTTCCATCACCTTCTCTTTCCTCCCTTCAGGACCTGGGTCTCTGCTCTCTCCCTGTTCTCGTCCTACCTCAATGATCACACTTATCGGGGAACTTGGAGAGGATCTGTGTCTGAACCTTATCCTCTCACTACGGGAGTCCCTCAAGGTTCTGTCCTGGGTCCTCTCCTCTCGGCTCTGTCATTCACTCACATGGATTTTCCTACCATAGCTATGCTGATGACAACCAACTCATCCTCTCTTTTTCCTGATCTGAAACACAGGTAGCAGAACGGATCCCTGCCTGTCTGACTGACATCTCTCATTGGATGTCTGCACACCACCTGAAAATTAACCTTGACAAGACTGAACTACTTTTTCTTCCAGGGAAAGACTCTCCCATCCACGACCTGACTATTAACTTTGACAACTCCGTGTTAACCCCCACTCAGACTGCTAGGAACCTGGGTGTGACACTCGATAGCAAACTCTCCCTCTCTGCCAACAGTACTGCATAAAACGGTCAGTCTACCTGCTACTGCCATCAGACCTTTGCAGCTCACCAGAATGCAGCAGCTCGACTGGTTTTTACCTAAATTCACTCACACTACTCCGCTGCCCCGCTCCCTTCACTGGCTACCAGTGGCTGCCCGCATCCGGTTCAAAACATTAGTACCTGCGCTCCTGCGTCAGTACTGCACTGCACGCTAGACTACTGTAACTCCCTCCTGCTACTTGCTACTGCATCCGAACTTTGCAGCTCATCCAGAATGCAGCAGCTCGACTGGTTTTTAACCTAAATTCACTCACACTACTTCGAAAAGAATGAATATAACTTCTGGTGTTTCTGGTGATAGACGACTAGTTAACTCGATATTAAAAAATAATTTTGATCTATTTTGTGACAATCGAAATTAAGAAAATCTGAAAAAGTCAAGACTTTACTTCTAGTTTTTTCTGTACTCCCACCACTTCATATGCAGACTTACTAAGACGGCGTGGGGCAGGTATCCATTGGTCTGGGTCTGGAGCCCCACGGTGTTGAGCTCGGCTGAGACGTAGCGTTCTGGACTCGGTTTGTCCAGCGTAGCCCGACGGATTTTACTCAGCTTGGTCGCAACGAAAAATGGAAGAACGCTCTGGAATAAAAAAAAAGGAATCAATCTGGTTACATCAAATGTGTTTTGCGTCAACTGAAGGCTTTTTTCTTCAAATTACATTTTTAGTTACAGTTATGAGCCACCAGACATGTGGGGGTTTAGCAGAATAACTAAAGTTGGTTCATGGTTTACCTGGATGATGATGCCTTTGCCCTTGTATTCAGCTTGCAGTCCTCGTGAGAAGAAGTCCACAAATGCCTATTTAAGACACAGGCAGGTCATAAGTACAAAAGTATAACTATACAGCCTTAGCCAAGAAGTGATTTGAATTCTTAGAGAAAGAGAGTAGAAGATATTCAACACAAAAACTGTCAAAAAGAAAATATGTACAAACAGAGTTCATGTACATTTGTAAAGATCATTAAATTGAGCATTAGACCAGAAGTTCACCCTGGACGTATTTTAGATGCACTTTTCAAACAAACTGGGATTTAGTGTGTAAACATGACCCAGTATTAATACACAAGCACATTAAAATCAGCTGAAAGTGTGAACAGCAGGTTGTTTTTTAAGATAACAAACACACATGAGACGCTTATAAAACATTATGATGCCACATGCTCCCTATAAACACTTTTAATAGGTTGGATACCTCGGGACACAAGTTAGTCACCGACTTGTTTATATTCAATTCAGCCATTAAAGCAGCAGATATGAAAAGGAACCATCCCTCACTGTATCCATAGATCTAAATAAATGTTGAACTAACATCTGCCCACAACGGTAGTTCGGTTCTGCCTCGATGCATGCTGGTGAATTACACAGAATAATTCACAACACAAGTACAAAGATAGATTTCCCCTTGTGGACCATATATATATATATATATATATATATATATGCTGTGATGTAAATCCCTAATGATGCAGGGAGGCATCTATATATTACAGTTGAAGAAGAGGTCATCAGCAATGTGGGGAAATTACCTTGGAGGCAGAGTACACAGAGAGAAGAGGAACAGGGTACATCCCACTGGCGGAGGAGATGTTGAGGATGGCCCCCTTCTTCCTGCAAGACACAGGGATACAAGGCAAATGTTGTTTTATGCTGGCAAAAAAAAATCAAGTAAGAAAGACAAGGGGGAGATGCAACAAACACTTGACTCTGAAATCAATCCCTGGATGAAAAGAGAAATCGGTGCTGGGTGCGCCGGCAAGCTGAGCCCAAACTGCCCGTGTTGCACATCAAAGAGGAGCTGGTAGATATTGATATGATAGAACACACAGGAACATCAATACTTAAATATTTACACTTTGATGATATTTTTTGCTCCAGCCCGTGGAGCCGTCAGACAATATTCCATCCAAACCCAAGGAGGAATATACTTTGAGAAATAAATCCTTTGGTACGGGTCCGACAGCCCAGAGAGGGAAGGCTTCGCTAAACTGAATTTTCATCAGCTACTAAAGTTTAAAAACCATCAGACGAAAGGACAATTTGCTGTAATAAAGATATTAACTTCATACTTAATTACAATTACAATAATTACAGATGTTTGATTTCCCTAAAACTAATAATAAATCTCAAATTTGTAACCCCTCAGTGCAAAAATAAACAATTTAGAGGCCAGTTATTATTAGATTTTCATGCAAGCATATTTCAGCAATACAAAATGTGTGGTTAGTAGCATGTGCACCTTCCTCAACTCGTAACTGTGATTTAACTTTGTCAAACTCATAATACAGTCATATACAAAGTAATTTGGACATGTGCAAAAGTAGTTTTTTTGACAGTCAATAGGTCTGGGCCATATGACTTCAAATCAATATCCCGATTCTATTTCGAAGCTTTACCTCGATTACAATTAGTCATGGTTAACAATATGTTTTTTACAAACTCACCTCTCCACCATCTGAGGCAAAACGAGACGAGTCATCTGGAAACAAGGAGGGAAGAAAGAAAGAGAGAGAGATAGTGTGAGAACCAGAGTAAAAGCATTACATGGACGGAAAATTCTATTAACGTGTGTGGGTTGTCGACAAGTGTGTTGAGGAGTGCGTGCACATTTGTAAACTTATGTGTGTGTGGGTTGTGTGTGAAGAAGTGGTCGGGGATGGAAGACAAAGAGACGAAGGGACCCATAATGATAGCAGGGGGAGCCGTTTAAAGAAATATTGAATGACATAAATTAAGTATTAAGAGAGTGGGTGGACTTTAGCTGTTTCTCTGGGAGCAGGCGAACATGGAGGAGGGACAGAAGTGACTTACTACGCTTTTTGTCATTGTGTGTTTGTGTGTGTAGGTGTGTGTGTGTGTGTGTGTGTGTATAACAGCGACAGTGGTTCCTAAACATGAACAAGAATTACTCATGGGCAACCCAGAAATCACTGAGAGACATGACAAAGTACATGTTGTACAGACTGAATAACTTACTCAAGATCATCTCTGCTCTACTTCATTTTCACACATCACACTCGACCATTTGCTAAATATTTCTGGACACGTACGAGACTTTGATCACTGCCAAATTGCCTCTACTATTTATAAATGTGAAAGGGGAATTCTAATGTAGTTATTAAGTGAAGTGTATGATTTTCTCGAAAAAGGTCGTTTTTTGTTGCTCGATCTCAAGAATGACACTTACCTGGCAAACGGATGTTATGTTAATGTTGACCATGTTGTCGATGAACTGAAAAAAGAAGAACAGGAGCATTAACCCAATTAGGACAGTGTGATTATACATTTACTAACACGAGTCATAGCTCAGAACATGGAGAATATATTCATTCCAACAGTAGATATTAGAGCAGTTATCCTGTGGCTTGTTAAAACAAAACATGGTTATTGAATTATCGGCTGAAAATGTAAAGAATGTTCATAATGTCACTTCTGAGAATAACCTACATTCTCATAAAAAAGAAATGTTTAACATCTAAGAAGTAAAGTGAACTATAACATCAGAGTTTGCTCCATAGTCCAATATGACCAGCAGCTTATGGCGGCTAATGTAAACTGTAAGGTAGACATACAGTATATTATTAGTTTAATGTATGAAATTTGATAATGTATTATTAAAGCAACACTATGCAACATTTACTGGGCGACAGCGCCCTCTGCAGTCACACATGGTTAATTCTGTTAATTTTAATAGAGCAGCACAGTCCACTGAACCATCAAACAAATTTTTTAAGGTAAAAAAAATTGAATAGTGTTTCTTTAATCTGTCTATCAGCGGTCAAATATTTGTCTGTAGATTGACTCTATCTATATTCTCTATAAGCCTGTGTGATGTCATTATTTATACATTCAAAGAAAATGGAAAAAGCGATAAACCTTCAACTTACTGTGTCGAGATTGGGAACATTCAGGAAGAACTCAGGGTAAGAGTAAGATATTCCAACATTGTTCACTGTTAACAAGAGAAAGAAAACAGCCCTGTGTCATTTGAGATACAATATCATTTGACAAAGTGATTGATGAGAGAGGAGATTACATTGATTTAGATGAGAAACTCAGAGTGGAATACCTCTTTCCAATCTAAAGAGGGCAGCAGAGGGCTAAATAAGTCAGTCCACCTTTATGATAATATGAAAAACTAAAGCGTTCCTGATGTCTTAAGGGACCTTGGTTCAAAATCAATTCTCTATTTCACATGACAGACTTCATATGATATGATGACAGGTGAGGTGGCCCCAGCCCCTGCAGCATTCTTACCCAGTACACCGATCTCCAGCCCAGCGAGTCCTTCTTCAATCTTAGGGTAGATGTCCACGGCACTGAAGTCCGCTGCGATCGTTTTAGTCTCCACGCCACATTTGCTTGCTGAGGGGACGAATGTACATAAAGATTTTTATTTAGTTTGTTTATATGAATAAATGAGAAACAATAAAAAGATACAAGAAACCTATTAGCGAGAAAGAGTCGGTAAGAGAAAGGTAAGAGCAGGGCAAAGGAAAACGATTAAACCCTGAAGTAATTCCTCATCATCAATGAGGAAATCCCTCCCATAGGAGAAAGCGTTCATTTAATTGGACAGATTCACTTTCAGCTGCAGCAGGAGGCTTTACTGCCTCACTGCGGTCTAGTGGCAGAAACTTGGACTATGGGCAGAGAAGGTCTCTGGTTCGTCTCTGGTTCGATTCCACGGAAAGACAACAAAAAGACGAACCTGGATTGATCTGCCCAAAAATCCAAGAGTCTCTCTAGACCCTGTCTAGTGCCCCTGAGCAAGGCACCTTACTCCTCCAACATCTGCTCCCCGAGCGCTGTATATAGTCGCTCACTGCTCTGTGTGTCCCGCACACAGATGGGTCAAAAGCAGAGATTACATTTCCCTACCTGCATGAGTGTGCGTTTGCATGTCTGTGCATGTGTGTGGGATAAATAAAATGCATCTGCATCTACTTAATTATAAGGGTCCTGCTGAAACTCCATTCAGTGAAGGATCACTTGTGCAAAACACGCAATTCAATGCAATATCATTTATTGGCCAGTCATTTAGATTCTGCTGGACTATTACACAGTGCAATATGGATGTGACGATTCAGGTTGAGGATAGATGAGGCTACACGGCTGCATGGATCATTAAGACTGAACTCCAGTCAAGCTGCTGTCATACTTAACACACAAACTATATTAGTCTTGTGCCTCCGGACAACAGGTACTGTTGATTTCCCTTGACTGCAGGAGGTGGGATTACTTCAACTGATGGATTAAACTGAGTAATATTGAGGTACACACTGTATATCACAGTGATTTATATGAAACACTTCACCTTCCCTTCATTTCCCATGTCTGCCAACATGTTTGTCTGTATTTATGCAGCATGCTTAAACAAAACTATGAATAAATACAAATCAACATGTGTAAAACTCACAGATAACCTTGGATACTTCATCCAGCTTCTCCTGAGAGCGGCTGATCAGCACGATTCCAAACCCTCTGCGGGCGAGCTGTAAACACAAAGATCAAGTCAACGTGAGGTGAAGCATGTGCTTACACATATTGAACAGAGGGAGCAGGGCAACAGGTGTCATTCACTTGGCCTTCAGTCCTTCCTCCTTTTATACTCAGAAGAATCAGGACTCAGAAGAACTCAGAAGCCATTGTGCTGTTCTGCCAGTGCTATGGTATCGGAGCAGGACTTGTCATCTGCTGACACAAAGTCCACTTATCGGAATCAGTGTCGAGTGGGAGAAACATAATATTGAAAAATCCCTTATACTAAGAAAGACTAATAAGCAGCCGTGGCACTAAATGAAAGGGAGCGAGCTTAACTGGAACAGAAACTGAAAACTGCCCGACTCCCTCTTGTGTCGCTGCTGCAGGTGAAGACTCTCACCTCCTCTGCGTAAGCTTTCCCAATCCCATCTGTGGCTCCTGTCACAACTAGAGAGGGGGAATGAACAGAGAGATAGAAACTGGATTAGTATGATTTTAGTTTGTGAAATTAACATAAGAGCTGATTTGGCTAAAAGGAAGTAATGTTGTATATTCTTAGATTTCTACATTATTTCAGTTCTATCAGGACAGATCCAGACTGTAGGAGGAGAAAATTAACACAGATATAAATTAGATGGAAAAAGAACACAGACAAAACCTTTAAAGGGACATTATTTCCAATATCATATCCTCAAATTAATGTTTATACTGGAACAATATACTGAAAGCAAAGAACTCTACACAGTGAATACTGAGAGTCTGCCACAAGAATATATAAGTCTTTTGTTGCATGGTCAAACGTATATGTGGACCAAACCATAAAGTATTTATCTGTTGCTACAACAGGCTCCGATATTTAAATATCAAGGAATTGGCTGCATAATATTTACAATATCAAACGGCCACGTTTAATGAATGTGTGTATTTGTCCTTGATATTGGCTGTAAACACAGACTATGTTTTAACAGTGTGTTCCTGACCACACCTTCCTAATAAGAGCTGATTTCCACAGGAGAGAATATTAAAACATATGAGGCCAGGGATGTTTTTCATTTCCTGCTCTAGATGCAAAAAAATAGATTTTATTAATAAGATTTTTTTTATTATCCTGGGTGTGAAGTCAAAAGACCAGGGGACATTTTAAACACTGCAAAAAGCTGCAGGAAAACAAAGCAGTGCAAACCAACGAGGAGGAATAGATAAACAGCGCCACCTACAGGAACATTGTCACCAGAGAAATCCGGTGATAAAGATGTCAGGGTTGTAGACAATTCTACTCTCGAGCGATACCGGGGGAATGCGGCATTAAAAAAAAACCCTGCCAACAATCTGTGAGCACAAAAGGGTTTAGACGAATAAAACACATCGAGTGTCAAGGGAAGAAGGCTGAACGCACACAGACACACACCGCAGGACGAGGGACAGAGAGCAGCTGAGGTGAAGGGGGAGGACAAACAGAGCAGGAAGGAGGGAGGAGGGAGGAAAGGAGAGAGGGGAAGTGAGGTCCTCTCTGTCATCGGCGGCAGTCGAGCGAACGGATGCCCTGGAACTGCATGGCACCAAAAGCAGCAGCGGCAGCAGAGGTCTATTTATAGCAATTCCCATCTTTCAGAAGCAACTATTCATCACATCTCGAGCTAAAGATAACACAAAACGTGGATGGGGAATGGGATGGAGAGACAGAACAATATGTCCCAGTGTAACCTGCTCTGATTGGATACGCTGTGCTCTGTCCTCTTTTACTCCTGCAGTGTTTAGATTTGTTTCTGCACGTTGATGCTAGATGTAAATTAGAATTCTTGCTAGAATCTGGAAATTTTAACCTGTAGTGTTTTTATACCGATGTTCATTATCATGCTCTGTCCCTATCAAATAAATAAATCAATGAGTAAAGCTTGTTTTATCGACGGATTGTTATTTCCCTTTTTGTTTCAGGCATCAGTTATGTGTAAATATTACTCTGCTCCCATTTTATGTTATCTGATTGTGTTAAGCATTGTGGTTTAGATCGACTTCTGAGGGTGAAGTGCACTTAATATGGGAATATGTGGGTGTGTTGGGTCAAACCACATCAGTCTGAGTGGCGGTGCTAAACAGTGGCACCTGAAAGGTTTGCTCGTGGAGCTTTAAGGCTCTTGGCTTTATTAAATAGTGAATGCAAGGTTTAGAAAAGTCAGAGCAATCGAGTACCAATCTGACACCAAATGCTTTATGAGATCGCTGCTGATGTAATCGGCAACACCAGTAAAACCCATATTACATACGGTATTGCTGGTACCTATATTGGAACATCTCGGTGTAATATCATGTTTGCAATGTGTTATTTTTAAAAACCTTTTCAACTCTTGTTTAACTCTGACGCACCAAGCAGGAGGATCACTCATGATTTGGTCTATTTTCGTACAATGACAATTAAGGTTTTCTATTTTATTTCTATTTTAGAGACTCTGAAGAGTTCTGCTAAGAGGTTCAGTGAAGAGACTGTTTTTAATGTGAACTACTCACATCAAGGCAAACATGTGATCTGGTTAAAAGGGTCAGAATCAGCCACAATGTGTCAATCAATACCGACGATTTAGTGCATCCATAAATAAGTTTTCTACATTTTAGAATGAAAATCATTAAAGAGACACAGTATAAGATGTAGGTTTATATCGTAGATTGTTAACATTATAAATTCTCTGTCTCGTTGCTGACTGTCAGTGTTTTTATAAAAATCTTTTGCATTAACCACAATCAACACAGCAGAAATAAAGGTTTATTTTAAGCAAATATTAGATTTTTCAACAATACTCTTCCTTCCTCCTCTTACTCATCCGCCTCTACCCTTTGCTGTACCCATCTCCCTTTCATGTGATCTTCCTGCGTACAGATGATGCCGAGGTGCCGAGCTTCCTCTGGGGCTGCAGCAGAGCCAAACAGAAGGGAGCGGGGAGGGCGGGGGGGGGAGAGAAAATGACAAACACGAACATGGGGGATCCTGGGGGCAACTATAAATAGCACAGAGAAGAGGAGGGGGAGAGTGAGGGAGAGTCTGCAGGCACAATGATGAAGAGAACATGGGCCGGGTTATTTTTAGTCGTTTTAAGAATGAACTCTTTTTGCAGTCAGAGCGGGGAGGGGAGAAAAAAAAAGCTTTTACAGCTGAGTGCATGATCCCTTCACTCAAATAAAACAAGCTCTATTTTAGGATCTGCCATCTTTTGCAAATGTAGGTTAGGTTTGCTAGGTGCTCTGACGACAGGGCTAATTCACGCAGTTGGGGGATGGAGGTTGATACCAAACGTCCACATCATTAAATTGTTGAACAAGATTGAAGGATGAGGACGAGATCACGTGATGACGTTTTGCCAGGTTGCAGATTCTTCTGTGTACGAGCAGTTATATAATAAACCCTGTCGACCGTATAGTGTTGCTTTTAATAAGTGGTAAAAAAGTTAAAATAAAGAACGACCGTGCAGGAGACATATGAAGAGACGGCTCAGCAAACAGTCTAAACAAATATACAATAACATCCTGCAACTGTCCTACTTACTTTACTCTCGGTTTCTTTCCTCTAGTGGAGATAACGGTGCAGTAAACACGCCCATACAAAAATGACTGGCTATGTACATTGCACCAATAACTGCAAATCGACTGATATGGATGTTTTGGGGTCTGATATTAGGATGTAAAAACTCGACAGAGCACACAACAAAGTTCTCCCTCACCTGTGATTCGCCCGCTAAGAATGCGTTCAAGAGTTAATGTGACGGTCAACAAATACAACCTGCTATATAGGTCAAATAAAATGAGAACAATGTGGAATTTAAATCTCATGCCTTTGTTTCTGTTAATACTTTTTTTTGACTCAATCATAAATGGTTGGTGGTATTGAACACTTACTTACTAAGTCTGAAACTTTTGTATCTATTTATTTTCTGATGACCTCTCCAGGTTCACCTGCAGTGGCTTCACGACCCACCAGGGGGCCGCAGCCCACACTTGCTGGCATTATTGATACATTTTTCAAGCACAGAAAACCTGTCTGGTGCAAACTTGGAAAATGTGTTGACTTTGCTGTTTTTCCCATCTTGCTTCAGGGAAGATCAGCAGGAAAGTCAAAGACATATTATTATTAACTTGATTCATTAAAAACTAGCCGCATTAATATTTCACTATACTCAAGCAGCTATGATATAACCTGATAGATAAAAAGTTGCCATTTATTTCAGATACTACCGCAAAGGCTCTCTGAAATACTGCCACACACTCACTCTTTCACACACACACGAGTTGTTGGCCTCAGTGAACCAGAATCCTGAGGATCCCGTGTCTCATGTGAAACTCATTCATGAATGGCTCCGGTCCAGTTACATAATCAGGCTGTCCACCCAATCCAGTTCACTTCAGCAACACAAAGCTTGTGAATGAAAATAGCAGCCGAGGCAAAACCAGCTCCTCTGGCTCGCTGCTAATTCTGATTCAATTCACACGTGTAATCCAAAAATACCCCCCCCTCCCCCCTTCTCTTCTGATCTCTTTCCATTTTGGGCTGCGTACATAAAAAGATCAGAGACAACTTCAGCTCGCAATATTCAAAACATTTGGATCTTTCTCAGACTGATGAGACGACACAGGCTGAGACACACTGTACAGTTTGCAGAGGTTATGAATACCGTGATGAAACTTATGAACTTTCTCAGAGCATCGTCAACACATAAAAAAAACGCCTCCTTCGAGAATTCCTGACGGAAGTTGGTGCAAATTTAAATGACCGACTGCTGCACTGCAATGTTAGATGGTTCAGGCAAAGTTCCAGCTCGTGTTTGGGGTAGTCGACAGGAAATCAAAATGTTCCTGGAGCAACAGAGGAATCACAAGGCCAGACAGATTGCTCAGTTTTGATGAGAGAGAAAGTCTTCTAACTTCACATAACGTCACACCTAAATGACCTCAACTTAAAGCTGCAGGGCGGGATCAGCTCAGTTTGATTGGGCAGCAGCTGTCCCGCCTCTCCAGCGGAAGTTGGAGATTTTCAAAGTGGATCTCCAAGAGAACTTTACACATTTTCCAGCAGTGAAGCAAATTCAGGGTGAGAGAGATATTTCTTCTCATGTTGACTTCAAACACAAACTGATTGGAAACTTCAATGATCGTTTTGGTGACTTCAGCCTGGAAGAGCAGGTTCTCCTTGGCTCAACATAAGTTGAGAATCCGCATTCTCAACATTTAACATCCTAACGGCCATATACCATTCAACAATGACTTTCTCTTACATTTACATTCCTGTTTGAGAACGACTCTGAGTCATCCAGTTCAACCTGAAGCACTTTACATTTGTCTTTGAGTATATAGCCTATATGCAAATTCTAGGACAGAATGTTTATTGCACTTTGTTTCCTGTTTGACGAGAATAGGCATTGTATTTTTGCTGGTTTGTGTTTGATTTTGTATTGTTACAAAAGCAACCTTGTGCAATAAAAATGTTAATTCAGATTTATTTAGTCAGAGCCCATATTTGTATGTCTCTAATTATCCGGACCCCAGAAGGGGAGGAGGGTTGATGTCTGGACCTCTTGCAGCTTTAGTTGAAGACCCCTGCTCTAGTATGATAAGTTTCTGCTCTTTCTGTTATGTCGTGAACCTTGAACGTCAAACCGGCCGACATCAAATCCATCGTGGGGGTTTGTTCAGACCTCAAGGTTCAGTTGGCGAACAGGAAGGACAGATGGATGCTATTACGTCGGATTTGATAATCCCCTCGAGCCATAATCCACTGACTAAGGTTTCTCTACAGTTGGCTTACAACGCCAAGGTGCTGACCATTCTCTACGTCTTGTCACACAAACCCAACGACCTTTGCCGTGACAAAGAAGACGTGGGGTGTTGAAACAAGTGCTTCAGGCTGCAGGGCATTGCTGTTATCAGTTTGAACTGTGAAATACTCTCAAACAGGCAGAACAAACTTATTGTGCAACAGCACAACTACTGCACAAGTTACTGCCGATTTGTTGGCTCAGATTTCACTTGCGATTACACAAACTCTGTCATATTTTCACATTGTATAGAACTATAAATTCTATGAATCTACATCTACAGAGGTTATGAGTAATAATAGAAGTGTTATAGTTTTACAATCTTTTCCTAATCTCAGTTCATCAGGCAGGTTGGTCCAAACCCTCTGACCTTCATTGCTCAATGGTCCTTTATCTCTTGCTAATAAAAAGAGAGATGTGTTGGTGCATTTAATGTTTTTTTGACCATGAAATGAAATACTTAAAAAAAGGTATATTATGTATCTGACAGCTCAGTTAAAAGATTTTTGATAGGAACTCAATGCGGTTGGACACTAAGTATAAACAGTAAAATAAGTGTTGGAGAATGTTAGATTTGATACTTAACGTTATTCTGAGCCCTAAACAAAATCCTTACCACTTTTAAGACTAAGTGATTTATTAACTTGTAATAACAGAATTCATTACAGCTCATAAACAAACACTTGTGAGACCTGTGACAAGACTTCACCTGCAATGGACTGTTTGAACCGAACCTTCGGAAAAAAGCTTATTAACAATTATTACCATTAACAGTATTTCAAAATGTATACTACAGACTTATAAACATTAACAAGAGACTTGACTTGTTATGCCGATGATTAATTACAAATTGAGGAATCCATTAGCCTATTTCGATCAATAGTTTACCAAAACGTATTAAATGGTGTGACTCATAGTAAAACCCTTTATTAGGAATGAAGTAACATTCGTGGGACACTGACCAGCTTTTGCCGACTGTTCATTACAAACTCAGGAATCCATTCACCTTTCTTTTACACTGACACTTATAGTTAGAGACTTGAAATTGCCAATTACCCAAAACTGATGTTAATGATCTTTTATAATAATCATAATATATCATGTTTTATTCACTATTCATTGTATTGACCTTTTTAACACATTGGTTTGCTTTTGTAGTGTTCTTATCTCTGCCTTGTAAGGTAACATTGAGTGTTGTGAAATAATAAAATCGATTATTATTATTATTATTTTTATTATTATTATTATTAAGGGCTTGGCCACGAATTTTCATCAGTAGCCATATAACAAGTTCTAAGGAGAGTAAATTGAGTTTATTATAAGTGGCACCAGCGGGGCTAACTGTTAGCATGCTAACTTCAGCAGAAGAAAGTTATAATTTCCCGCTGACTAGAAGTCATTCAGTTTGAAGCTAGTCATGCTAACCTCCACTGTTAATCTGTATCTGAAGCAGAAACCTCCACGTGTAAATACATTTTTAATTAAAGCTAATTGACTGTAGAGAATCTGAAGCTGAGACTCTCCGGTGTCTCACCTGCCCACTTCCCCAGCTGGGTGGGGGACACCAGGCGCCCGTTGCCCAGGACCCAGAGCCTGAAGCCGGTCAGCAGCCGGCACACGGTGCACAAGGAGAACCAGGCCGCGGTCACAGCTCCGAGGCAGAGCAGCGGCGTCTCCAGGGCCCGGAACACGACCTCTCCGCTGGACGACATGTCTGTTTGCTGCGGAGGTAAAGAGCCGAGAAGAAGTCAAAGTGCACAAGTGTGGGAGAATGAGCTCAGTGACAGGAACCCGGATATCCGCATCGGCACTGGGGGCTGCTCCTGATTGGCCGCTGTTTCTTCTTCGCGCTGCTGCACCGAGCAGAATTGTGTCAAATTGAAGTGTCACTGCCACCTGGTGTTAGAGTACGGTCACTGTTTCAGCTGTCATCTGTTATATTTTGAAGAAATTAAATGTAAAAAAATTAAATGTACTTATTGTGGCGTCAGCTGACGTGTGATTTTGTTTTAGACTTGATTCATTTCTTATCACATTTCTCTTTTTTTTATTATTTGCCACTAATTTAATTGAATGTGTGTCGGGGAATTTGTGCCGTATGTAATAATTAGTAATGGCTGAGTTGTGTGGTTTGCTCCAAAGTCCATTACACATCCCTTGTTAAAAAGAGAGTAGAATGTGTGGATATTTGTTATATATGTTGATAAAGTGCCCAAACGTAAACTACTACCGATACATGAAAAACATGCTGAAGTACAGTGACACAGTACATGTACTTCATCAGAACATGGGTATTGTGTTTGACATTTACTAAGGCTGAACAAAGTGATGTCTCACAGATGGTTGGTCTGAGGTGTGAAGGCCTCAGTATGAAGGCTGTAGACCTTGTGTTATATGTTTTGTTCATGGAGTTAGGATCCTGTCTCTGACGATAAGATGAACCTTGAGTCTCCGTTCTTAATAATAACAATCCTGATTTAACTTCCAGTGACACACACTCATAATCTATTTGCTCGTATATTGACATGTTTCTTTTGTGCTTCCAGCTTTCTGGTTTGTTCACATGCACGTTACAGGCCAAGAATCTTCCCTGATCCACGTGGTATTAAAGTCATATAGTCAAATGAGGACAATTGAAGCTCATCAAGTAAATCATTTTATTCCCCACTGTGATAACTGTTTAGAAATTCAGACGTCTTTCATCCGAGGAGTTTTCTTCACTGTGCAAGTTGCAGAGTGTCTCAGATCGTTCACATCCACAGGTCCTGTCGAGGTCGAAGAACAGGGGAGATCTTATCTTTGCTGTTTCCTCTGAATGTTAGATTTGACCCTTCACATGTTTTAATCAAGTTAACATAACAATGTTCCTTTTTTTTCAATAGAGTGTGAGAGCACATTTGTATGCTTATTGCTGTTTTAATAGTTTTATTTCGATTTTTGCTAAATACATTTGTATTTGTGTTGTTATGTTTTGCTTTAGTTGTTTTTTGCTCTTTTGAATTTGGTAAAATGTTGTTTTAAAGGTGCTTATTATAACCACATTTGATTTGACTTGAGATTGTATTCATCAGCTGTTTATAACCTATTGAGAAAATGATTGACTCATTGCAGGTATTTTTTCCTGTTAATGTTTTATTTTGTTTATTTTTCTCCCTTTGAGTAGATTGAAAATAAAACCACGAAAATATTATTTTCAATTCCAAGAAATTACTGTTTTTTAATACAAACCTGAGTCTTGAATTTGTTCTCATGAAAACTAGAAGATAACATTTTAAACACTGAGCTTGTTTTCCTTTGTGCTTTTTATAGATACAAGAACTGTATTAACTGAAGAACGCTCATATAATATAGAAATTGTAGATCAGGCTCACATTTTTGGAAATAAGATACATATTTTAGTTTCCTAATAAAAATTATTTATGAAATACAATAAGGATTTAGAAATACCATTAACACAACAAATAACACACATAATAATCTTTGGAATTTATTGAGAATATGAAAGAATTATTTTAAGAAAGTGTTTTTATTGTACGACTGCCCCGAAAATACTTCACCACACAGGATTTTTCTAACATTAGATATCTTGTGTTAGTTGTGAATTGTTAAAAGTGTTTATAGTTTCTCCAACCACCTGCATGACCGAGGCTCAGTTTTAAATATAGTACAATTATATTTATATATCTATAACACAATTATTCTTTCATTTTAATTTAAGTTACCATCATAGAGGTTACCAGTTACATTTGAATCCGACTCCGTGTACAGAAACACTCGGAGAACACGGTTCAGCCAAGTGGAGCAGACAGCAGTGGTCCATAATGTGCGAGTGAGCGTTATATAAGAGCATTGCCTCTAAAAATAGAAATGCAGCAATGGTAAACAGGAGTCTGAACTGTTGGCTCTTAGCTTTCAAAGGAACGTGAATGATATTTGTATTAAAGTTTCTTCTCAGACGTGAGTGGACCGGCTGCAGGTCATGACCACCAGAGGCTGCGGGCGAGTGGAGGCCTGAAGTCCACGTCTGAGTGAGTGTGAGTGACGAAGAGTGAGAGTTTAAACTGTTGCTCTTCATCATGATGGACAGACAATATTGTTTATACGTTATATTTAAATAATGTGGACGGCTTTTAATCCTACACTATCCCACCAGAGATTCAGCACCACATGTCTATGGACAGCTCCACGTCATCATCATCTTTTCTGTTTATTTTTGAGAATCGATCTGAAACTTCGGAGATTTACAACAATGAACATTGATAGAAATATGTCTTATATTGGACAAAACACACACACACACAACACAGACACACACACACACACACACACACACCAACACATACACACGCACAGAGAGAGAACACCACATTCATGAAGCAAAACACCATAAACTTAATAAATTCTGTTATTTGTGTATTTTACGGGATAAAAACCTATATTTTATTCTGTAACTTCCACGCCGTCATATTTAACTTTCACTTTCTTTTCTTTTATGTCAACTCTTTCTTTCTCTTACTCTCACACACACAACACACACACACACACAGCACACAGAATAAGACAAAACACTATACACTAATGTTTATTACCACATTTTTATTGATAAGAAAAGCAGTAATTTCAAGTTGATCTTTATTGTTATTTTCTCACACATCATACAGAGACAGACAGAGACAGTGATAGAGCAGATATTAAAATCGTGTTTCAAACAGACTGTACACGAACTGAAACAAAGGTGAAATTAGATATAAACACTTTTTGAAACACTAGAGCCTATAATGCATTAGTGTAATTTACTACAGGTACACATGTAAAATCAATAAGTATTCGTGAAAGTTCATACTGTGAATCAAGTCTCCTGCAAAATGTGGAAAGCATCGTAGAAGGAAAACACAGAACCTGCTGAAGCAAAACACACACAGTCAATAATAAACTAAACTGACTAAATAAATCATAATCACGGCAAGTGAGATCGATCTATCAAAACTACATTCAGACATTCAAAGCATATGACTGAGAGATTTTTATATTTAATGTGTAGTACAAAGATAGTATGTCATATTTAGACGGGGGGGATCAGACAGAATAAGACGTTAAAACAGTTTTTGTTCTATTTATCTTATGTGTAATAAAAACATTTCAACAAACAGGGAGGAGAAGAAAGAAAGGCGTAAAATAAAAGGTGAACAAAGAGTTACACACACACACACACACACACACACACACACTGTCAGGCTTTATCAAGTACGTACAAGGACACACAACTTACTCTGTGACTTCACTGTTGATAGGCACACCTGTAATTATTTGGATTGTATTTTTAAAATAAACAAACACACACACACCTCAACATCATACATGCACAGTCAAAACTAAGGAGTTGAACTGTTGTCACCTCAGAAAAAATGAATAAACAAAAGAGAAAATCAGAGGAAAAAAAGGAGATTACAAAAAGCCAGATAAATTAAAAATGACTCATACAAAATAATCTGTAGAAAGAAAAGGACAAAACATCTTTACTCCCTGGATCTAAACTCCCAATAAATCAATTTTTTTTTAAATTTTGTTAGGATTTTAAAGAGGTGGATTCACTGTGGGCAGCTCATTACCTTATTCTCTAATTATTTGTCTTTTCCATGTTATTGTTTCCATCCTAACGCCTCAAAATAAAGAAGGGCTAGAGCCACAGCTTGTCTTCTATCCAGTGTGTGAATCCTGACTGTTGTCTGGTTGTTACCTCTCCTTAAAGCAGGTGAGCTGATT